>JBCJKH010021645.1:0-14441 GCA_039877255.1 Loriculus beryllinus
CACAGGGGCTTGGAGCAAGCTGCTCCAGTGGAAGGGGTCCCTGCCTGTGGCAGGGGTTGGAACTGGGTGAGCTTTGAGGTCCCTTCCAACACAAACAAGCCTGAGATTCTACGTAGGGCTGGGCAGGGTCCAGTAACAGCTCTGAGCAAAGCCCACGGGATAATCATGCTTGTTGCATAAGATTTACACAGGCCACAGAGCTCAAACATCATCTGTACATCCCTGAGGAACCACAACATTTGCTTTAAATGAATTTACAACAGTGTCAAGCAGGACTTCAGAAACCCAGAGTAACCCAGCCCAGGGCAGAGGCACACACTCACCACGACAGGCGGGCAGGCTGCTGCTCCACTGTCCATTGGCCAAGCACTGGGACTGAGATGCTCCCTCCAGGCGGTACCCAGTGTTGCACACAAACTTGGCCACATCATTCAGGTTGAACTGGTTCCCTTGGGTCAAGCCATTGGCAGGGTTGCCAGGGTGGCCGCAAGTGATGGCTACAATTAAAAATCAGAGATATTATGGGTTTTGTCTGGATTATCTATTGGAAATAACTCCCATGAAATAAGACCACTTCCCCCCCCCCCCCCCCCAGCCCTGAAACTCACATCAACCAAAGATTTGTGGTCAGCTCTGTTGGAATACTGAGTCAAGTTTAGAGCACAGTACCTTTGTTCATTTTACTGGCATAAGAAATTCCCTGAATCACTCTAAGCAGTTTAGTGCCAGCATCCTACTGACTTAGACTGTAAATTCCTAGAGCTCCTCTTCAAAAATCCCAGCTATTGCTATTAATCTAGTGCCTTACATTACCCTGGGCATCACACAGAGTGATGAAACCTGATGTCTCCTTCCCTCTCCCTAGCGTAAGTCGGATGTATGCTCACTGCAGTATAAAGTAACACCTGCAGGAACAGCTAAGAGAGAGGAAAAATATGAGAAGAATCAGGTTTCTAGCAGATGGCCTAAAAAGCTTCAATCTTCCTGCTTTAAGTCTGCAAAACTATGGGGAAAACCCTTTATTTCTAATCCCTGAAATAAGGGGTTTGTGTAGTTCTTGTTTCTGTGGTTGATGTGAGTGGGGGTCAGTGACAAGGTAGAGGGTGAAAGGGAACTGGTCTGAGCTGCTCTGACATCACCCAGTGAAGGTGCAGAGGCAAAGGCTGGAGCAGCAGTAAGCATGAGCAATAGGGAAAGTCAAAGTGGTTTTGCCTGAGCTGCTCTGCTGGCACCTGGGAAGAGATGGGTGATGCAGGGAGGATGCAGCCCCTGCCACGAGCGAAGCCCAGAGACCTTTGCAGTGAGTTCCACTGCACACAAGAAAAGTCAGGACAGGCCACGCAGAGATTCTTGGCTGCTTAAGGAATGGGACATCTTCTGACAGCAGAGGACACAGCAATATTGATCACTGCCATGCTGAAACAGGGTAATGGTCCATCAGTGGAAGTCCAGCAGTTTTGCTGTACAGCTGCCAAAGCCAGGAGCTAGAGGGAAAGATGCAATTCCCACAAAAGATCCATAACGCATCTGACTGCCAGGGCTGGACTGTACCACAGGAATGGGAATTTATTCCTCATGGAAGCTGGTGACAGGTACAGGTCTGAAACACATGAAGCACTCCAGCCTTTCAGTGCTGCAGGAAGCAGATGTCAAACTCTTTGAGGTGCTTCCTCTTGTCACTTGTAACATGGGAGCTCAACACAGAAGCGATGCTGTCAGGCGAGGTAACAGAATACATCTGTTCATGGACAACAATGCAGCAGTGCAATGTTTTATTGAAAAAAATAATAATAACCATCTCACTTGATACCTCAGAAGACTGCATCGCAGCATTGGAGGGCCAGGCGCGGGGCACCGCTCCTCGCGCCCCTGGGGTCCCCAGTGCTCATGAGCTCTGGTGAGGAGAGAAGTAGCCCAGGCAGGCTGAATGCCCGGCTCCTACCACAGCACAGCTGGCTCAGTCTGGCTTGTGTCTCCCGGTCACCCCGAGCTCCCTGGGGCCAGCGGCTTCCTCAAGCACTTGCTGTTAACCCACTTTTAAGTTTCCTTTTGTTGATGAAGCCACCCCACATCTCTGCCCTTTTGAAGAGTCCAACGTACGATTCTATTGCAAGAGGGCTTGGTACAAGTGAGCATTACCAGCATGCCGTGGGGGGACAGTCCTCCCCTACAAACACATCATCGTAGGATTAAAAGAACATCGTATCTCCAGAGAGAAGTGGGAGCGGGTCACTGTGAAACAGCTTCCAAACTGACCCACTTAAAAACAAGGTCAGGAAAGTTCTAAACAATCAAATACATTCACTTAAAAAAACCCCGAAACAACAACAAAAAAAGAACAAAACGAAACAACAAAAAAGAAAACATTTAAGAACAAAACCTGTTGAGATGGCCCCTTCCCCCCCAGCCCTCCCTCACCCTGCAAACACTTACATATGCTGCAACTACAAGCTGCTCCTTGACCAGAGGCAGCAAGGAATGACCAAACACGGCAGGAGATGCAGAAGGAATCGAGTTCTGGTGACAGGCACTTAGTGGGGCTTGGGAGGGCAGCAACAGAAGTGTCTCAGGGCCTGGCTCCATCTCCCTGGAGGACGCCTGTGCCCCTTTCCCCCCCTCCCAAGTCACCAAACCATGGTTTCCTACAGCAGAAGAGGGCAGCGCCTGTGCCACACATGGGGCTTCCGGAAGCTGCTGGCAGCGGAGGAGTTTGGAAAGAGAAGGGTGGAACGTGGCCATGGTCCTGTACCCCCGCTGGCAGAAGGGGATGAGGCGTGAAGCGCCTGCGGGACGTGAGCAGTGCCCTTCCTGCCCTGGCTGCCGCCTGAGGAAAGGGCTTTGCAGAGTGAGAACGTTCACTTGTCTCCTGGTGGGTGCACGGGCAAAGGGCTCCGTGTGTCTGAGCTGCACTGGCTGGGATAAGGCATGGAGAGAACGCAGTGGGGAATGGTGCAGATGCCCTATGGAGATGCTGCCAAGGAGGCTTTTCTGCCCCAGCACCACACCGGTGTCTGCCTGCTTCAGGGATGCACAAAGAGCAAGCCCAGGATGATCTCCTGCCCTCTAAGCCTGCTTCTGCCCAGCCATGGGAACCGAACCTCCTGGGAGTGCTGCTCAATGAACTCCAAGACATGCAGATCATCATTAAAACCAGTAAAAGATAATGAGATCTAGTCTCTCCCTTTCCTCCCTTCAAGCTCTCTGGGACTTTGGGGATGAGCCAGGACCAAGTTTATGACGAAGTCCCTCCAGTGAGCAGCTGCAGCCCGGTCAGGTGTCACATGTGGAAAGACAAAGTACAAGGAACCTATTCACAACCTTCCCAAGAGCTGCTCAAGTTCTCCCACAGCCCTGGGCAGCCTCAGCTGCAGCAGGAAGCAACGTGTGCGAAGCCCTGAGCCCTTTGCTAGCTACTGGTTTGGCTCCAAAGTGGTGCAAGAGACCCATGGCTTCTGTGGGGTTGGATGGCCTCCCACAGGCCCCAGACCCATGTGTGCAGGGAGGACATGAAGGCGATTCCAGTCAAACCTATCTGACCACCTGGAGATGAAATCAGTGTTAAGGCATGAAGTGTCCTTTCCCTGCCAGGGAAGCTTTGCTCCTGCTAACATTTTCCCACGGAAGGTACGTGTTCACAACCCCCCTACCAGAGGGGTCTGAGGAGGCTGCCCGGGTACCCACACTGGGAAACATGTATGCTTTGGGAAAGGGCTGCCTCCCAGTCACCTTAATCCAGCTCTACCTCTTAAGCAAGAGCAAACTCCTCCAGCTCAGCAAAGCCGATGCTGCTCCCTTCTGCCAACGCTGGCGCCTCCCAGCCAGTTGGGTGTAGGAAACCATGGTAGGGACATTCACCGGTACTGAGGAAGGGTGACTGAAAATTCAAGTATGCTTTCCAGGCCCCAAGGCAGGCGTCGGGAACCCCAGACTGGCACGAGGGTCATGCGGATGTCGTCGACATCCCCACTCAAGGGCTTCCTTTGCACCCCTCCGTCTTCCCCGCTGAATGTCTGTCTGCGCCGGCGCCGCGCAGGGATCCACAGATACAATGTGCATCTGCAAATGCTAAACATAATAAAAAGTGCAATGACGTCAGCTTCTTTAAAACAATCCACGTTGCTCTGTTACCGTCAGAGGAGGGAGGTGTCAGGGGAGCCGGAAACAAAAACCCTAACTGGAACAGTAGATTGCGAATTTCTCACAGCTTGCACATTACAGTGTAACTGTTCCCAAGGAGGCCAAAAGGGAACCTGTCTCTCACTGCTGCAGCAGTCAGGCCCTTCTCCCTCTGCATCCTCCTGCCCTCTCGACAGCCTACAGTATTTCTTTGCTGGATTAAGGAGGGAGGAGGGCAGAGGAGCAGAGGGCATAGGGGAGGGGGGGAGGAAAGTGAGCAGGAGCTAAGCACAGTCCTCAGGTTTGCGTGAGTGATGCCTTCGCCGTAAACAACGGGAAGGAGGGTCAGCCAGCCAGCCCCCCTCCCAGGGCAACCAAGACCTGAGCCAGCCACAGTCCTGGTCCCAAAAGGAGCTTCAGGCTTGGAGTGAACGAGGGAGACCATTCAGCAGATCCACCCCAGAGTGGTTTGTTTTGGAACGTTTTCTTCTCTTTTTGGTTTAAAAAGTCACTTTTTTCTTTTTTTATTTCTTTTTTTTTTTTTTTTTTTTTTATGTTTTTCGCTCTTCCTTCTCTGCCTCCTCCTCCTTCCCCCTTAAAGAGAAGCCCCTTCCAGTGAGACAGGGCAGGAGCTGCAGGCGAGGTGGTTCCTGCTCGGCCCAGGAGGCACCGGTCACTTGTGTCGCTGAGCCGTCTTCTTCCGTTTCCTCTTAAAGAAGCAGCAGCACCTGGGGCACAAAGGACGAGGCAGGTTAACCCGGCACCCCGCAGGGACCCCGCAGCGCATCCCGCAGGGACCCCACCTCGCACCCCGCAGCCGCATGCAACAGCCCCTCTGCGCGCCCGGCCCACGCAGCCCTGCCGTCACTGGCCAGGGCGCAGATGCTGGTGAGGGTTGACACCACCAGCACGGGCTCATAGACCAGCAAAGGGACGTCAGCTGCACGCTGGGGGCCCAAAGGCTGCGGGTAACAGCGTAGCACAGCACCCCTGAGCGTGGGACTGCCTCCCTCACAGCTCGACTGGGGCAGGAATACAAGGAGCCATGTGGGAAAGCTGTAAAACAAGGATCCAGATGCTCCGCTCCCTCTGTCAGAACCCCGGAGGAAGTGGGCTGGGACTGATCCCTGGCTGCTCTTCCCAGCTACATACAGTTTCCACCACCATTCACTAAGAAGACAAGTTCCAAAGGGAACTCGCATCAGGGACCAGCTTTCTTTACTGAACCTTTCATGCCAACTGAAGCTTCCACCTCGCATAAATCATTCAGTGCTGGTAGCAGAACCCCTGCTTCTTCCCCCATCCAATGCGAGGGAGGTGCACAGCGCCCGGGATTAGGGGAAGCAAGAAGGATGGATAGTGGAGGCTGGGATGGGGAGAACAACAGCTGTTGCAGCTGAACTGTGGAGTGGTGGGTTCACTGTGGGATATGCTGACGGCAGTTGCCCAGGTTTTGTAGTCCTGCTGTTTCCTACAGAATTCCCTGGTGTTTAAGGTGTATCCACCTTTCTATCCTCAGCCCTCTGCACAGAAGAAAGGTGATCTGTGTGCTCTGCTCCTGCACTACATGTTTTTCTGCTGCCATTACAGCCATGCCCAGGGAAGCCTGGGTGCTGGTGGAAGGGATGCCTGGCTAAGCCACCAGAGCAGATGTGAGTATGCAGAGACCATTTTTCCCTACAAAGCATCTTTCACCAACAGCCAGACCAAAAGTGTTCAAAACCACTGTAACAACTGCTCCAAATTGTTTTCTGTGGGGTCCTTTGTGCTCTGAAATGTCAGCATCACACCTCCATCCTCTCAGAGCTGGAGGAACAGCTCTGTTCTCATTCCCACCAAAGAAAGTGCTTGCCCCCAGATGCAAGAGCCTTACTACAGGGTGTAAAAGCAATGGGTGACCACCACCACACCCCTGTGACCCAAGCCCACCAGCACGAGCTGTCTGCTGGGGAGACCAGAACCCCCTAAACCTGGAGAGCTCAAACAGCTACTGCGAGAGGAGGGCTGCCCCCACCATGTGGTCCTCTGACCTGCATGGACTAAGGGCCGAGGGAAGTTTGACATCCACAGTTTGTCTGTAGGTTCCTGCACAGGCCCAGCCTGGAGGTGAGACAAGGAAAAAGACAGCACTTGTCCTAGCAGGAACACGGGCTCAGTGCGGCCTGTGACGACTCCATCACTACCCACCCAGCCTGACCTCTGCAGCACAGTCTGAAGCACCATCCACCCAAGGCTCCTTGTGAGCTTTTACCCCCCTTACCCCAGGACTGGTCTTTTATTGTCCAAGGCCATCTCCCACTCCTGCTATAACCTATTGCAGTATTTTTCTCCCACAGCAGCCACTTTCCTTCGTGACTTGGGCAATGGTGAGTAAGGGTGGGGGGATGTTACGAGGAGAGAGGATGGAAAATGCATGAGTTATGGTTTCGCATGCAGCGGGTAAGGGAAGAAGAGGGCTGAGCAGCACTTGTTTCCTCGGGCACTGAACGAAGGGAGCTGACTGACTTCTGCCTGTTTTCCCTTGTGACTGTCTTTTAATGCTCTTACTCAAGAGGTCCAGGGAAGGGTTCAGGAAAGGAAGCCCTGGCAGTTCAGACAGGCAGAGGCAAAACACCAAAATAAAAGAAGAAGGCAGGCTGACAGTTACAGAACGTGATCTCTCTGCATGCAGACAATGCCCAAGAGAACAGCCCCAGACTACGACATACAGAGAAGCCAGAGATGCCAGAAGTATTGGAGGCAATGCCTATGGAAAGCAGGGCAGAGGCGGTCAGTCTCCCATCCAACAAGGACATTCCTCGCCGCACACGGCTTTGTCACTTTGCTCTGTGCTGATTCTAACCCATCAGCCCTCCCTGGGACCTACAAACTCCTCATCTGAGCGTCAGCTTGGTCCTCAGCTTACTGGGAATGTGCTTTCCCCAAGGGGCAAGGAGGGAGGGAACAGCTCCTTGGGACAACTTGAGATGGGAACATTAAACTTCAAAACCCTCAGAAAACCATACACATGCCTGAGCTGAGCTTGGAGCGAGGCTAATCCCAACCCTTCTGCCCTTTCCTTCCTGGAGAAGCCTGTTCCCTTTCACCCTTAGCTGGCAGCTGCAGGCACACCAGAAAGGAGCCATCTCCCATCCTCCCTCTCCAAACAGGGGCTCTGTCACCAACAAGGTCTCCATGGCCGTGTTTTCCAGCCTCTCTAACAGTACAGGCCCCTGCTTCTCCAGAGGAAACTGTCCCCTCCCCTCAATACCCAGCTCAGGGTTTTCCCTTCGTGCCCGTCTGCGTGAGGAATTCCTGCAAGATGCTCGGCAAGCCTGGCCCCGACTCTGCCCAACTCCATTAGACACCATCTGCTCATGGACCTAACAGTTTGGGAGAGATGGTAGCCAAATAGAAAAGGATTAAAATCCATGTTTTACATCCATCAGTTCCCAGATCAGCCAAATTGCTCAGCCTAATGCGGCCGCTCAGATACAGCCCCCACCCTCCCCAGTATTGCCTGTGGTCCCCAGCACGGTCCTAAAATCAGAACAGCTCTGGGTTGGCTTTGACTTTGTGGCTTTTTAGGGTTTGGTCAGTTTGGTTTTGCCAACCCCAGTCTAGTCTGGTCCGCTCCCCCTTGCATGTGGACTGGAGAGAGGGACTCACCACAAGTTGAGCATTTTCAGGCAGCTACAGAGAGTGTAGAGAAAAAACACAGAAAGGAAGAAAGAGCAATTAGTTCACAGAGGTGGGATGAAAGCGTGTCACTGCAGCCATGCAAACATGCAGTGCAGACTGGCAGACACACACATGCCTGCCCGCCGCCCCCCCCAGCCCTCACACCACCTCTACCCTCACCACGGTGCGCTGAGAACTGCCACGTTTCCCAGGGGCTCCAGGCCTCTGACAAACACAGCCCCTCTCTTCCATGAGGGCACTGGCCCCAGGAGCTTCTTATCTGGGGTTGGGATGAGAAGGGGGCTCTGAGCCACCAGGACAGGAATCTGCTCTTGCCCCCAGCAGCTCCCGTGGCACAAGGGCCAGATCATGTGAAACTCACGCTGGGATCAGGAGCTCACCTCAGCACACCCCAAAGCAGAAGCACTTGCACAGCTCCTCTGCCTGCTGGGAGTGCCAGGAAAAGACCTTTCTGCTACGACATCTCATCTCAAAACACTCAAACCCGCTCCTTCTAGCCCCTTCTGGCCCACTTTAGTGCACAGCAGAATCCAAAACTCCTTTGCTCTCCTCATACAGCTGATTTATGATCACAGATGCAAGGAAAGATGAAGCTAGCTCTCCCTGTGGCAAGAAGAACAAAGCAGGCTACACCTGGGTGTTACAAGAGACCCCAAACCTGTCAGTGCAAAGCAGCTTATGCTCTGCTCTCCAGCACCTCCAATACCTACTTTGGACCACACAAAGAAGGGCTGGAGAGAGACAGAAAAGGTCCCAGGACATAGCTTGAGTCTTTTCATGCACCTTGACATCTCCCCTGTATGCAGAGGTGGGGTCTGGACCCTGGCCTCGCTCAACAAGGTGCTGCAGAAACACAGGCTGAAGGTGGCCAAATCTTAAAAGCTGGCTATTCCTTGCACTGGGTTGTTGTACTGGGAACTGTTAAGGGTGGCAATGTTCCCCATCCTAGGAGCAATCCTAAGCCATATGCCTGGGGGGCCTCACTTCAGTCACCAAGACAGAGCCTGTGATGCCAAGCTGGTGGGCTCTGCAGGCCACACCACCCACATCTATTGCCCAGTCCACAAGTTGCACCTCAAGATCTCCCACCACCCACCACTGTATTTGATGAGGAGCTTGCACCAAAATCAAGGCTTGCTCCTTTGGCTGGCAGGAGAAAGTGTGCCTGTTGCTTGGGCATGGTGCTGCCAGCATCATGCCCAGGTCAGCTACCAGCCAGCAGGATCACACACCAGTGCTTCCTGAGGGACAGATAACAGACAGCAGAAGACCTCTGGGACAACCAGCACTGACTTAAGACTAATGCATACCTGGGGACCTTTTCCACCAACACATCCTTTCCCATGCCTGCCTGTTTTCCTCTTCACCCTCCCACAGTCCTTCCTAACTCAAGTTCCCACAAATGCTGAAACAAACAACGTGGGACAAGCAACACCAGTGTCATCAGTCAAACTGGCAGTTGGGCAGTGTCACAGCACCAGCCAGTTCAAAGGCAGTCCCGAGCCTATTTATCCCTCACCCAGGGAGTCTCAGGATTACACCATGACCTGCTGGGGTCCTGGTCTAGTTCAGAGGCAGCAAGAAGGTCCCATGTAGAGGATCATGCGGAAAGGTGACATGATGGTGCCAGATGCAGCATGTGTGCAAAGGAGGCTAAAATGGTCAAAGCAATAACTTCGTACATCAGTTCTCAGTCTTGACCGCAAGCTACAGAGAAGTCAGCTCAGGGGAAGCACGGCTCCCTCACACAAGCAGGAGACCTGCTTCTGGTTTCTCTCACTCAGCTTCCAGTGGGTTGGACCAAGAGAGTACACAGAGAAAACTACCTGTCCCTGCAAGAGCTACTTCAGGACCATTCTGGATACCTGGCATCCATTTCTTGCAGCCAGAAACAAAGTGTGAACTTTCAGACCAACAATCTCTTCACTGAGCTGTGCATGAAACTACTCCTACACTCTCAGCACGAGTACAGCACGTTCTCCTTTTGGAACAGGGGCTGCTCACCGGGATTCCTGAAATCAGTTCACATTATTTTGGTACTTGTGCTACACTGCTATCTTACAATACATGCTCTGAGTAACAGTTACGTTCTCTAGCCATGACAAGTGTCAAAAAGAAGCAGCAGCAGCAGCACTGAAGGCGCCATGCACAAAAGCAGCAGTATGCAAGGAAAAAGGCATGGGACACGAGCATCGAGTACTTCACCACGGGTAAACATCCCCACTCGTTTCCCAGGAGGAGGGTTAACGACCACACCAGTGGAAAGCCTATTTGTAAAGCAAACGTACTTAGCTTCTTCCACCACCTCCACCTCCGCCTGTGCTGTTATCGGTGCGTTGGAGTGTGCCCCTGTTGGGTCGTCCACGTTCAGCTCCCCGTTGGTTGAACTGACCACCTGAAACACAAGCCAATATCCTGTTATGACACGTACCCCTTGGACAAGAGGTACCTCCACCCTCCTGAGCAAGGGATGCTGTGGGAATAGGAAATCTGCAGAACAACTACTGTTTGCTCCTGTTTCCTTGCACCCTCTTAGAAGGCTGTCAGAATCCTTGGATGCCTTTGGATCACATGTCTGGCTTGGAAGACCAGTCTAGTTCTTCCCAAGCTGAACAGCAGGAGGTAGACTAATTCACACTCCTGTGCCCAGCACAGGTCTTATCTCTGGGAGGCTATGCCACTTTGGGAGGGGTAGCCACTAGGGTGAAGATTAACTGACACCCCTATATACACACACAAGCTATTACAGAATCACAGAATGGTTTGGGTTGGAAAGGACCTTAAGATCATCCAGTTCCAACCCCCTGCTATGGGCAGGGACACCTCCCACTACACCATGTTGACCAAGGCCCTGTGTTGATATGTGGGGTCAAGGTGCTACCTGGTACTCCCAGTGGCTCTGGATGACCTAACCACCAGAGATGAAAGGAAGAAAGCCACTGAAGCACATGTCCCCTCACTATTAAGTCTATCTGCTTGTTTTGAAAGCCTAAGTTCTAAGAGCACCTGCTGTTTCTGCAGAACAGGTCCCGTGGCCAGCCTCTGCCAAGAGGTCAGGATTCAGCTCGTGTGGTTTTCAGAGCTCTCCCTGAGTGACAAGCCCTTCACAGCCCCTTCCCAGACTCATCGCACTGTGGGCCCAGCCAGGCTCTCCAGACCCCCACACTTCCCACACAGCTTGATGAAATGCTACCACTTAATTGTGCTGTTCCAGGGATCTTCCCACACTTTCTGCAGCTACTTGTTAAATTCCATTTTACAAAAGGCTTTGATTTTCCTCCTCTTCTCTTTCTAATGCTCTGCTACTTCATTTGCACATGGCAAATTCAACCCTTGCCTTATGGCCACTCAGGACTGCTGACCTCCCAAGGGTTCACCATGGTCTGGGGCTTCTGTTGAGAAACAATTTAAGCACCTGCAGCTCAGCAGCCATGCACAGTAGCAGATTTCCTATTCTTAGCTGCAGATAAGCAGAATTTTAATGCTTAGAGTGGCACATACAGGTCTGTAAACTGCTCAGGTAGGCAACCCTCCTGAAGTCAGGCTTTGTGTAGCTACCCTGGCAGAGTACTGTTCCCGAGGAGCCACAGCTCATGCTGACTTTGCACAAGGAAATTATTCCCCTTATATAAAAAAATATGAATAAACCCACCTATTCTGTACTTAGTGCTCAGTTCACAGAGTTACAGAACGGTTTGGGTTGGAAAGGACTTTAAAGCTCATCCAGTTCCAACCCCCTGCCACGGGCATGGACACTTGCAGCATGGACACAAGAGCAGCTTGCTCCAAGCCCCGTCCAACCTGGCCTTGAGCAGTTCTCCAGTTTACTGTCTGCTCACATCTGAGATCAGAGCTACACATGCATTAGTTTCTCTTTCTGTTTCTCTGCTACTCAGTAAAATACCTTTAAATGAAGAAGGAATGCAGCTAATCAAGTCAAAAAATCATTGAATGCAACCAAGCATCAGGAGTAAGTAAAAAATTTCAACCCAATCTACATTTCACTCAGGGGCATCCTGCACTACCCATCTCCTCAGCTCTGTCCCACTCCAGGCACTAATTCTCATTTCCTCAGAGCCAATTTTCAGTGTTGTGTCTGACACTAGAGCCTGCTCTCCAAGCAAACCTCTGTCAAAGATCTCACCTTGCCAGCAATATCAGATAGTTCCTGTTTGCTTGAATGACCCCTGCATCTTCCCCTAGCATGTCCAGCATCTTACTCTGGCAGCAGTTCAAGAAACTCGCTTGGTAAGCCTGAGTGACAATCAGTGGCAGGCATGGTTTCATAAACAGAAGCAGTCTTAGCCCTAGTGCCAATCTTTAATGCTGTCTGGCACTGTCGTGCATCCTCTGCTCATCCACCTTCCCCAGCAGCCATCCAGAGATCCAACTTGCAGCCACCGTGACTTCCCACTGCTGCTGCTCTGCCGTTGGATTCAAAACTAATATGTGAACACACTGGGGAGCAAGAGAGCAGGGTCACCACACCTGTGAGTGCAGCGGCAGTGCAGCCTGTCTCCCCTCCAACCCCAAGTGCATTTCTCCAGCCTGACACTCCTACATTGCCATGAAGCATTAGGAATTCAACTAGAACCTCACCTATCAAGCCTGAACTGGAACAGCTCAACTATTTACCTAACATTAAAGGGGTTTATATGCAACAAACCCCATTTCAGCTGCTTCTTACCACTTAAGAGCACCCCTAAGTTGGGGATAGAGGTGTGCCATAAAATCATATCATAGAGTCACAGAATGGTTTGGACTGGAAAGGACCACGAGTTCATCCAGTTCCAATCCCCTGTGATCGGCAGGGACCCCTTCTACTGGAGCAGCTTGCTCCAAGCCCCTGTGTCCAACCTGGCCCTGAACACTGCCAGCGATGGGGCAGCCACAGCTTCTCTGGGCACCCTGCACCAGCACCTCAGCACCTGCACAATAAAGAACTTCTGCCCTGTATCTAACTTGAACTTCCCCTGTTTCAGTTTAAATCCATCATCCCTTGTCCTGTCACTACAGTCCCTGATGAAGAGTCCCTCTCCAGCATCCTTGTAGCCCCCTTCAGACATTGGAAGCTGCTCTGAGGTCTCCAAGAAGCTTCTCTTCTCCAGACTGAACAGCCCCGATGTTCTCAGCTTATCTCCATATGGAAGATGCTCCAGCCCCTGATACTCCTTGTGGCCTCCTCTGGACTTGCTCCAACAGCTCCATGTCCTTCTTATGTTGAGAACACCAGAATTCCACACAGTGTTGCAGTTTAAATCAGTTATTTTAGCTGAGGGTGAGAGCAGCATTAAGCCCAAAGTGAGGAAGCTGCTTTTTGTCTGAATTTCTAACATTAAGTACAAGTCATTTAAGAACACCTGCAGATTTACTTACCAGCTTGATCGCTACATATTCATTGGTGTAGAGATTTTTACCTGCAAAGGAAAAAGAGAAATTCTTTTAGTTCCACATTCAATGCTTTGCAGGTAGAGACACAAAGCAGAAGAGTGTCACTGATGGCAAAGAGCTTTTTCTCAGTTCCCTGCTGAAGTTCACGCCTTTAGCAAAGTGTAATCCTCAAAATAATGAGTTGCAGCAGCACACCAGGGCAGGCAAACACTATCTTTCCTTCAGCACAAGGTAATCATGTTTTATGGTAGCACTTATGTTCGATGCAAGCATTGGAGGAGGTATCCCAGACACATTAGGTTTTATTATCCACATCATGTCAAAAAAGTCTGAGGAACAAAAAATGAAGAGTCAAAGCATCACTTCTTTCAGAAATATCTTGCATCTGCTGGACAGTGAACAATTTCATCCTGTGATGCATGGGGAGTTTCACCAGCTTTATCATGCTACATATCAAAGCGACTTCTGCAAGGAGGGAAGAGAAAATGACCTTTGTACAAACACACAGCTTTTATTTCTTCCTCTACGAGCAGGCAGGGAGAGGGCATATATAAAATGCCTTCTGTATGCCAGTGGTACAAAGGCAATCCTCATCATCCAATAAAGCCAACAACTCTCAGTTGCAATATGGTACCAATGATGTTAAAAAATACACTCAAAGAACAAGACTGGTTCTCAGGACCCTAAAGTACGGAGCAGTGTCTAGTCTGATACCAGATCTGGTGAGCACGAAGGGCAAGAGCCCATGATGAGTAGAACCAGGCATGCACACAACCCGGTCCTGTAGATATATTACAGCTCCATGACTCTGAGCCAGAGCTGGTGTCTGTGTGCACTGCAGCTGAAGGTGAATTTTCCCTCCAGGAACCCATCTGGTGTTTGAACCAAGCCCTTCGTCTTCTTAGTGATTTGTGGCAAAGATGCACAGCTACACGTGTCAAAAGCCATCTCTCTGTGTGTTCTGAAGCTGCCAGCTGTTGTTTCAGTCAATGTCCTCCAGGTTTCTGCTAGGAAATTTGAGCAATCGCTCCCTGCTCACCTTCTCCATGTTGCTCATGACTGACAGCAAACTATCCAGAAGAGAGATCACTGGGGAAGGATGCTCAGGCAGTCCCTGCACCTGATCTGTCCCATCACAGAATCCCAGGCTGGTTTGGGTTGGAAGGGACCTTAAAGCTCCTCCAACCCAACCCCTGCCACAGGCAGGGACCCCTTCCACTGGAGCAGCTTGCTCCAAGCCCCGGTGTCCAACC
>JBCJKH010021647.1:0-36109 GCA_039877255.1 Loriculus beryllinus
GGGGGCTCAGGTGGGAAGAGCAGTGGCTGCTGGAGGCTGCTGGAGGCTGTCGGCTGCAAGGCCAGCTGGTGGCGGGAGGCTTTCCTGGGCACGGGGAACAACCGCTCTGGGAGATGTCCGAACCGGTGCATCACGGAAAGAGAGCATTTCTTGGCCGCAGGGCAGGCCTCTTTCCTCCCCACTTTGTTTCCAAGTGTCAGCCTCCCCCGTGAAGCAGAAAAGGTGCCAGTTTCCTTCTCAAAAATCCAGGTCCTGCTACCTCCTGCCCGGGCGGGAGAGCGGAGCATCGGTCGGGGCTGCCCGCGGGGGGTACCCGGCGTGCGTCTCTCTGGAGAGTGGGATGGAGCTGCTCTACGGCGCCTGCATCCCTCAGTGCTGCGTGCGCCGGGACGGATCAGTGCGGATTTACTTTTCTTAACCGAGTTTTATTTTACTTTGAGCGAGGAGCCGGCTCTGCTGGGCCGGAGCGCCGGCGGGCAGGAGCGCGTCTCAGCGCTGCGTTGGTGGTCACCTGGGAGCTCGGGTGCGTGGGGCCGGGCAAGGGCAGGTCCTCTGTGGGCTTACGGCACCGCAGGGCAGCCGACCCATGGGGCTGCCCTACGGAGCAGATCGGAGCGGGTCTGCGGCTCCGCAGCCCTCGTTCGCTCGGGCTCCCTTTGTGCGGCCAGCGGTGCCGGAGAGCAGCATCCCCGGCGGACAGCGACAGCAAGCCCTGTCTCGGGAAGGAAGAACCCGAGCTGCCCCCGGTCCAGGCGTCAAGGCCAGCGGCTGAGCAGCGCGGTGTTTCTGCTTAGCGGTGCTGTTTCTGCTTAGGGGTGCTGCCTCCCGATCCGTTTTGCTCCGCGGCGCTGGCGGCCAGAGACTCGGCCCGTCTCGCACCGCTGAGTCCGCGGGAGCGCTCTCTGCGCTGGGCGGTGCTGGAGCAGCCCTGGAGTGGTGCTCCCCGGCTCTGTGCGTGCTGCCGGCCGGCGGCAGCCGCCTCCCGAAGCTGCCGGGCAGCAGAGCTGGCAGAGCCGCTCCGACAAGACGTTTTCCTGCTCGGGAAGTGCTGATTCATCAACTTTGGTGTAGATACATGGGTATTATTTTTTTCTTCTCCCTTTCTTTTCCCCAGGAAAGTGCTAATTTCCCCGCATTATTTGTCCCTGCCAAAGAGGTTCTTATGCCCAGGATGAAATAGGCACAGGCATGGGACACCCATCCTGGATACAGGAAATGTGGGTTCAGATCCTTGCCAGGCTTCCTTCACAGCTTGAGCTTGAACTTCGGTGTCCCGCTCCCACATGGGCTCCTGCAGTGACCAGCTCTGCAAGGGGACTGGCTTCCTCTTTCCTGCCGGAAAGGTTTTCCATTGTGCAAATCATGGGAGAAGATGGACACTGGGAGCTAGGGGCTTTAAGAGACCCTGGTTCACCTTCCTGTTCCGGGCTCTGTCAGGGATATGGGCACCCTAGACCAATTCCTGTGGGGAAAACTTAGCTTGTTCAGGAGAAAACCTGGTCCTCTTAGTGCTTGTGGCATACATCCTTGGGTTGGCTCAGGTGCAGTAAGCATTGCAGAGGTGCTTCTCTGTAGCTTGGCTTAGTGCCTTTACAACCATTTTGCTGAGAAGGCATATCCTCCAATTAAGTGTACAAGAGCTTGTTGTCCAAAATATGAATTTAGACTTTTTTAAAACTCTTAATATTTTGTTCCATTTTCTTTCTTTTTTTATTTTTTTTCTTTCGTTTGCATGGAAAATCTCAAAGTTGTGGGTGAAGTGATGTATTGTACCATGCAGCTCTCTATGCATTTCTTCCTATTCACCCTCCTTTACTGCCTATTTACTTAAAACTCTTAGTCGGGCCATTCAGCATTTCCCATTTCAAGTGTTCTTGATAAAACTTGGTTCATCACCACCATATGGTCCACTCTTTTAATTCAGTCTTTGTGGGTGTCTCCTGAGCTTCCATTTACTGGCAAATACTAGAGGAGATTCAGAGAAATAGGCAGTGGTTCAGGAGTTACTAGAGAGAGCTTTATAAGGAAGCAACAGAAGGAGGTCTTTTACCTTATATATATATTTAATAATTTAGATTTCCTCAAAGCAACATTCAAGCAGCAAACTGTGACAGTTCCCATTTGAAAAATAAGATTAAGGAAATTGTTTCTTTGACATATAAGTGTTGGGCACTTCAGCTCTCTTGCATTTCTATGCACATGCCTATTTTGACTAATGTGGGAAAGAACAATACTTTTGTCTGTGTTTTGTGTATATATTTATTTCACAAGCTGTATTGCATGTATTTATGCCAAAGACTGCATACATAATGGTCAGCATGAAAATGTTGCCACATAAAATTCAATCTCTCAAGGTGTATGGTGATTATTTTACTTGATAGCATGTGGGAATACGAAGCACTGGGTTTAAACCCTGAAAAGACCAGATTCTACAACCTGGATTGAGGGTTATGTGGCTGCATTTTCAGAAACATAAAATGATAATTTGGCTGTGTTTCCAGCTTTCCACACCAAAGCAATACCTCATAATTAGCAGCTAGGAGGTAGTTACTCTATTACAATCTTATCTGTGAACAGCGCAATATGAATCTCAGTTATTCCAGTTAGATCTATCCGGTTGGATCTAGATCATCAAAATCCCCAGTAAATGACAGACTTTTCAATTTCATGGTCAGATGGAAAAAAATGAAGGAAGACATTCCAGGTCAAATCTAATCAGCGCTGAGGTTAATTTCTTGCAATAACTAACAGGACTTCTCTGAAAGTGCTATTCAGGTAGATGTTCACATGTTAAGATTTCGATTTGATTTAAGTTCTTACTGAAGCAGCTGTTCAAATGTGCAGCTACAATGGTCTAATCTGGGAGATCTTAATGGAGTCCAGAAAAACTGGGTTTCTCACTTCTGGATCTTCATGGAAACTGAGCTTTCTTAAAAATTCCAGTCTGCATTTACACTGGGGAGAAGAGTTAGACCCTGCTGCATAACAGAGGCTTTTAAGAAGTGTATACATGGAGTTTAAGTATCAAACTTTCTGGCATTGCTAAAGAAAATCACTTCCATCACTTATGTTTTACTAGACAGGTGTTTTGCTCATATGCTGGACACAAAGCTAGATTTCATTCTCTGGTATATAGCTGGTATAAATCTGGAGCAATTCCTTTGGGCAAGGCTAGCATCTTCTAGATTCATGGCTCCTGCTGGAGTAAATCAGGATTTGGCCTGTGCCCTAGTAAAGATCTTCATATGCAGAAGCACCCACTGCATTTAAAACCCTAAGATTTTGCTGCTGGGGAGATTTGAAGATTTTTTCTTTTTGTGGTGTTGGTTGGGTTTTTTTTTACATGTGAACAATAACAAACAAGCTGAGCGTATTTTTTGTCAGATGCTTCAAAGACTGAAACCAGTAGCCCTTCACACTGTGTGGGTGTATGGCACAAAAGGAAATTGTCCAGATTTTCAGGACAGTTGCTGAGTCCTTCCACTTTAATGTGGTTTGGAAATTTCAAGCACAATATTTATCAGCTTGCTAGTTTTTGTGTCCGACTGAGATTGGGAAAGGAAGAAACTCAGCAGATGAGGGTTAAGGTTCGGCATTTCAGAAGTCTCTGTCCTGTGGGGCTTCATCAGCAAAATGGTTCTTTGAATACCCCAAAATCAGGGGTTGGGACTTCCTGCTGCAGCCCCAGAGGGAGAGAAAAGCGAGACTGCGGCAAGAGCAGTAGCTTTGACATGAAGCATGGGATGCCCAACCACAGTCATCTCTGTTCTTGGAGGCAAGTCTTTCCTGTTGGTGTGAGACCTTTCAAGAAGCAAACTGCTACCTCCACAGACACACTTCATTGTTAGTTCGTTCTTCCCCCAGCAGCAGCTTTTTTTCCTTCTATCAATATTTGTAGGAATGTGGGGAAATGTTTCTGTGCATGTTTGAGCAGGAATTACACTCATGGATAGAACCAGGCTCTTCTCTCTCTGCCCTGGTGATGCATCCTTACTACACATATTCCTGCAACTGAGAAACAACCCTTCCCAAGCATTACAGCTGGGAGCAGCCTGACTTGGTCACCATGCGGGGACCGCTCACCCTAGAGTTGGTCCCATGATTGTCAGGAAGGTGTCCACACAGTTTTCTCCTATCAAGATGCAGAAGTTCAGTTTCATTCCCCCAAGGTTGCAGGTCAGCATTGCATAAATCCTGGTGGTTAAAAGAAAAAAGATGTGCTGCAAGCAACAGATTGAAAAGTGAAAATACAGGCATTAGGGGTCTTTCCAAAGGCAAGCATGGCACAACGTTATGCCCTTTGTGCCCAGCAGAATGAATTCATGCTGGAACTTAGCAAAGCAGTAACAGATTGAGAAACACAAGGGTGTGGGGAAAAAGATTTGAAACTATACATTTCAGAGGTACTTTTCTCTGAAACTTAAATCTTGAGCCATAGAGATGTAAGGAGAAACTTGGACTGGGAGTGTGGATGGCTGTTTCTTGTGTATTAAGTTATGTTTGGTATTTGGATTTTTGTATGGTGTGGTGTTTGGAAATGTGCCAGCCTAAAGATGAAGAGAAGGATAATTTTTCTTGTGATGCATCTGTATTAAAGAGCATTATAGATGCTTGTAAAACACCTAAGTGATTTATTCATCATCTTCCCAGACTTCTGTTTGGCTTGTGTTAATAGAGAAGCAAAAGGTTCATATTCCTGGTGACCTGATTTTACTATCTTGATTGTTTTTCCATCAAATCCCACTTGATTTTCATTACCGAAATCAATTTGTCCATGATAGGGTGAATCAACCCAATTTGTTGTTGTGCTGAACCTACAGTGTTGTCATCCCTGTAACATATTTAGATGGAGCACAATCCAGCATGTTCCAGTTGACACAGATTCTGTTTGTGTGACTTTTCTGAGTGGCGAGGCGGCTCTTCCAACATCCACTGATATGTGGCACTAAGCACTGCTAAATGCAATCTCTTCTAAATTGTATTCCGTCTTTTGGAGTTACGGCCTTAAAACAATGTGGTCGTTGCTATTAGAGCAGCTGAAGGATGCGGAGGTGGTTAGAAAGAAGCTGTTTCTAGGACTTCAGCGGGTTGAAGATGCTGTGGCAATACGGTGACATTATTTCTGTGCAGTGCCTGGAAGTGGGGGTGGAGTGGGCAGGGCATGGTGGCCCTCACAGAGCTGGAGACCTGTGAGCAGATGTCCCTGCTCCTCGGAAGTTCCCTTGGGAAGCCAGTGCTCTGGGAACAGAACCCCCTGCTTAGTGCGTGGGGAGTGGCAAGGGATGAGTGTGAGGGCGTTTCATGAGAGGAATTTCACAATTTCACATAGTTCACTTAAGCATCCTTCCTGTGGGATTCTTCCTTGACATGGAGTGAAGGAATTTGCCCCTTTTGTTCTGATTGTCATTCCTCTGTGGAAGAACCTCTCATCAGGATCACCGTGGACTAATGTTAAGAGAAGCGTGAGAGTTGCCATTCTGGATCAGACAAGGGCTCTATTTAGCTCCGAGTCATGTTTCTGCTGGTATCCAGCATCTGATCTTCAGGGGAGGCTCAAGGAACCTTGCAGGAAGCATTTATCTGATAAAAATCTCCAGAGAGGAAATTTTTTTGTAGTATGATCTAAAATCCATGATTATTTAGTAGAAACCGTGGGATTGAGGGTTGACTAAAATTAACATCTGCCAAAATTTAGGTGCTGTCTGTGTTTATGTCAGATACAACATAATGGGATTAAGTTGCATTATATTATGTAATATAGAGATTTTTCCTCTGATGTGCTGGTAGTGGTTTGGGTGAAAGCTCACCTTTTATTGTCTCATGAAGTGCTGTAGTGAATGTTTGTCCTGATCTGTTCTCTAAATATTAATAATTATACATTTCCCAAAGTAAACTGGAGCGTAGGCAAGCTTGACAGAAGTTTTCTGCACGCATACCTACTGTGGACTTTGTGGTTTTGATTATCATTTAACTTCAGAATGGGTTTAACCTCTTGAGTTGTTGCAAGGGACTCCTCTGCAGATTGTAGGGTGGATGGAAAGTCAATTCCCAGCCTTGGCCTTTTACTTTTTTTTGGTTTTGGATCGCTACAGGACAGTTTAGCCTTGATGGAGCATCGGAAATAATAACCGTCAGCTTTCAGCAAAGTGGAAATCCTGAAACTTTGCTTCAAATTTTTTTTTATATAGTTCCTAATTTATTTCTCTGTGCACAGCTTGATGAATAGTACAGCCCCAGATGAATTTGACAGGCCTGTGTCGCTGGCTGAGCTGGCATGTTGCTGTCAGGTAGGCAGTTTGTCTGTCTATATGAAAGTCTTCCAGTTTCATCCTGTTATATTGCTTAATTTTTCCTGCCAGGGAATCTGTAACAAATCTAAGGATTAATTTGGTAAAGAAATTTAATTTGGTCAAGAAAATGAACCCCGTTATTCTGTGTAGGAGTTCTAAATTATTTGTGTGTCTGTTTTAATGCACAGATATGTTTTGTCTTTATACCATATCAATACATTTTTACTGCACTAGTTAATGGGATAAACTTTTCTCAGAAATATTGAACTGATGATTGTGTGCTGGGATCTGTTCATGGTGGAATTAGAGCAGAGGCACAGTGATTGCTGACATGGGTCAGTAAGTGATGGAGTAGGTCTGATGGCTCATGGACATAATGTGGGTACACCTCCCTCCTGTAAGCAGCATGAGCTTAACCATGTGTAGAGGTGTAAAGGCATACTCCTGGGTGAATGCCAGTGGCTGATCACAGGGGATTGCTTTTGGATGGGCAGATGATGGAGTCACAACCACAGCTGTGATACTACTGTTGCTTTTCTCAGCTCACACCATCTATATGCATTTGTCCCTTGGTGTTGTTTATCTAGGTGATGATCCCATAAGAGTTCATAATGGAGGTGTTGGACTGTACATTTGGCTTTGCATTTTCAGTTCCATATGCTCAATGGGAAATAAAAATGTTATGATTATGGCTGGTTTTATTCGCTCTCTAATTTTGTTCCCTTGATATAGCTAATGAAATGAGCAACTTCTTCAGGCTAGACAGTGTCAAAGGTGCTTATTTCAGACGATAAGTTTCTAGAGTTATTAAAGCTGGATGGATAAAAGAGGTAACTAAGGTTATTTTTTTCTCACAGTTTCTCTGAATGTTAAATTTTCAAATTTATTTTTAATTGGCGGTATGAAAAGTGCCCATGCTCTTGCACAAAAGTAATCTGGTGACTTTAGTGCAGACAGAACACAACCTTTTGGTGAAGCAAGTGCCTTCAAGCAGGTGTTGTGTGGGAACAGTGCACAGAACTGAGTGGTCTTGGCTGCCCAGGTATGATGGGAAGTGGTAATAATTTTAATTGGTTGTAACTGGAGCTAGATTTATTTCCAATAACCAACTGTGATTTCAGTGTGTTAAATTTCTGAATCTATTTTTTTTAAATTAACAACCTCTCCCTTGTTCTTTAATAAAATGGCTTTACCACAGGCTCTTCTGTAGGCAACTAGGGCAAATACTGGCAAAACATTGGACAATTATTGGGGAAATACGTATTTGTTCACATCTACAGCTATAGACCATATTGGCATAACAGTGTGTACTGCTCAAAGGTGTTAAGGAAGTACTATCTGAACTGTACCTGCTCCGTTTTTACCTACTGTATGTTTTGCTTTGTCTTCATAGCATCTGATCTTGTATAAGTGTGCATACACGTATAGGGACAGCAAACACATACAGATAGTGGATAAACTTTTATCACTTGCCGTGAGATACAGAACCAAGAGAGTAAGGACACACTAGCTCGAATAATAGATGCACATATCTTTCTGTGCCTTTGGAGGCCTTTCTTGGGCAGTTGCATTTCTATTTGCCCTGATGATGGATTTTTAGTTCCAAGGTGCGGAGTCAGAGTCAAGGCATTTTCAATCTTCTCAGGATCTACTGTGATAAACCTTATGCTGTTCATTATAATCAAATAATATAGGGCAGATTATTATGATAGAGTAATATCATAGAGCAGCCCAATGTTCTCATCCGTTAACCTATCAATTTTCTTGTCTGGCTGTTATGTCCTGATGGTACTTTAAACTCTTAAGTTATAGTTGAGATTAATCAGATTTAAGGATTTGTTCCAGAAATCATTTGGCATATGTTGCAAAACATCAGACTGGATAATTGGGATGTTTCTTCTGGAACTGAAAGGGACAAACTAATGAACTGATGATTTTTATGCATCAATGTATACTTTATGAGTGGCTTCCAACAACTTTCTTGATCTTGAAACCAGATGAGAATATATTTCAGTCACAACAGCTGCATGTGTGAGTAATAGACTCATTGAGGAGTGATAGAGCTCGAGCTGCTGCTTTTGCCCTGAGTGTGTTCTGTTTGCTGGCCATGTACCAGCACACATGGTGCCGCTCTTTTCACAAGAGCCACAAAGAATCCCCTCTTTACACAAGGGGACAAAGCTACCTTGCAGTCCAAAGACCCATCTGTCTGTTAACCTTTGCAAGTCCCTGTGGCTCTTAATTGCCCTGCAAATTTCTGCTTTGACTGAAATGGTGGTTGCACTTTGTTGCTTCAAATCATGAGCTTGCTTTTCTGGACAACTGTCAACATCAGCTTGAGACAAAAGTGCTCTCTCACAGATAAGCTGTACTAGTTTCTCTTCAGCAGGTTTCAGGTGTGAAACTTGGATTTGTGTCAGAGAAGTGGTGTGAAATTAGATGTATGAAGGACTGTGAGATGCTCTTTAGAACTGGGACCTAGATGGCATCTGAAAGACTTTGAAAAATGGATCTGAATCTCAGGGTGGCTCATGGTTTAGCATTGTAGGTGTTTTCTGGAGGCTCTTTCTAACCGCAGGCAATGCAGATGGTGCTTTTTCCTCTGTGTGCAGGAACCAGGCTGCATTGCCTGCTTTGCCTGTGCCTGAGCATGAGAAACCCAGGTGACATAGGTGAGATGGGACTGTTGCTGCCATGGAGATAGAAGAGTGTCTTCTTCAAGTAGTAGCTCTTCCCAGCCACCAGCAGTCACGGAAGTAGAAAGCTTAGAAAGCTTCAATATACAGCGTGAGTCCTTTTCCTTCTGGTCCTGTGGGAGGACCAGACCAGACTTTCACGCTTCAAGCAGGAGAAAAAGAAAACTGTTTTCCAATCACCACGCAGATTTTGAGACAACTCTGCCTAAAACTTCTCCTATCTTACAAATGAAAGTATCGATGCTGAGGAAAGTTTCAGTGTTCATTAAGCTAGGAGGTCAACATTCCTCATTATGGTCAGATGTAAATTTTAAATGGCTCTTCAGAGTTGACCACAAGTTCCTTTTTCTCTTTCTCTCTCCCTTTTTTTCTTTTTTAACTTTTTTAACTAATTTGTTGTAATGACGTAATTGGAATTACTATGCATAGGTACAACTGTCAGACCAAAAAAGGGTTATACTCACTTACAGAATGGCCTGAAGTACCTTTAGAGGAGATGTAATATGATAGCTTGTCAATAAGAGCTTTGAAATAAAGAAAATTAATGATATTCTAGTTTTCCTTACAAAATTATTATATGATTCTGTGAAAACAGAGGAAGGCTGTATAGCTCATCTGAGGTTAGCTGATAGCCATGTTCTGGTTAAGGTGCTGCTACATATCAGAGTCAGCTCATTTCCACTGAAGACACACTGAAGGTCAACCCACTGGATGCTACTGTGCCTCTAAGAATCTGATCCAGATTCTGCAATTGCTTATTAGTTGCAAACATAGGTATTCTCATTCCCTTCAATGGGATGACTCATAAGAAAGTGATCATAAGCAAGAGTAAAGTCCTGGGCTGCATTTGAACTGAATGACCCAGGCTTTAAGGAGCACAGAGAGGTGAAGACCCTATTGAGCAATCTAGTGCGCTCTCTTTCCAGTGCAGGAGTGTCTTCTACAAAATACATTTTTGGCTGAATGTGTTTGAATCAGGAGGAAATGATATTTGATGGTAAAAAACACCAAGGGTTGGTTATGTTTAACAAGCCTTAAAACATGTGCAAATCCAACAGTGACTGAAACAATTACTTCATGATGGATGACTTTATTGCCCACAGATGGCACTTTAAACCCAGAAGGTCAGATTCTTTGTATACACTGAAGTTGCAAAGATAAACTGATCATTCTCCTTAACCTCTCATTGTGTGAGTGAAAAAAGATTAGTCAACATGTTCAGGATAACTGGAGTGATTGGAAGACAATCACTCAGTCTCAAATTATGAAGAAGATGTTAAAAGTAAAAGGCCATCAAACCTGTTAACTTGAAGGAAATTTCTGATAAATTCTAACACTTTTTTAAACTAAGCTGTAAAGCCAGCTTTTGGGTTTACTTTCTTTAGTCAAAGGTAGCAGAAATTCACAGTATGTGAAAAGAAATTGGAAAGTAGAAGCTAGATAAATCAGAATGGGGATAATAATCCAGAATGTGCTTCTGCTTTTCTGCTCAGCAGATCTATCTTTTTAAAAAAAATCGAGATTCAGATGAAACGTGCAGAGTTACTCATTTGTCTGTAGAACTGAACTTGAACATCGTGTTGGAAAAATACATGCATGTTCATTTATCTTTTTTAAATTACTAGTAATCAGTGGTTTTGGTCAACAGATCATTTAAAAGTTTGTTTATTTCATTCAGGAAGAGGATCATCTTTTTGTAAGGCAGAAAATAATTGAAGAAAAATTATTCTTTTCTTGCCTTGCAAATTACAGATTACACCCTCTTAAAATAAAGATTAGTCTTTCTCTTATTTTAGACAGAATGGCTAACTTTTGCAGTCTAAATTAATGTTTGCTCATTAATTAAGCAACCCTGTTGACTGACTTTCATATGTATCTAATAAGCCTTCCGAAGCAAATAGAATATGCTCCCAAAAATCACTCCTTTCCTTATGGCAGGAGATTCCTCAGTTATCAGGATTAATTAGTTCTCCTGTTGTCACATGAAAAGAAGTTGCACCCCCCGATGTAGGTCAGTGTGAGGGTAGGCTGCTGATGGTCGCTTAGTGACAGGCACAATGATAAGTGAACATGTCCTGTTGAGCCATGACCCTTCAGAAAAGACTGTGTCAAGTAAAATGCCCAGAGAAGGTACATAGAAAGCAAAATCTGCTTCCAAATATTGACAGTAGGAATTTTCCTGCTATTCTCCTTCCTTTTTATTTTCTGGTAAACATGTCAAACTCTATTGCATTTGTACTCTGCATCAGTTTTGAAGCATTTAAAAATGTAAGGAAGCTAATGACCCATGAATAGATAGGATGTCAAATAAAGCTATTTTTCTTCAAGAATCTTGCTGGTAAAAGCATTGTCTCACATACTTGTAAAAGCAACATTATTGGCTTGAAATAAGATTTACTTCAGCTTTTTGTCAGTGAAAAACTAAATGAATAAGTATATAACAAATCTGATATGTCTCGCCAAATACACTGATGTCCGATCTTGAATCTGAATATGATTAACTACTGGAATTAAGTGTCTAAATTGTACTTGAATTCACTGATGAAACTCTGGTTTATAGTAATGGGAACAAAGTTGGACAAACACCAAGCACTCCTTAAGATTCCACCCACAATATTTACAAATATTGTGCTGTCTTTTAGATATACGTAATATGTGTAAAAGGGCAAAAGCTTGAACATGTACCCAATATATCTGTGTTTCTTTGTTGCCTACAGGATGGGTGAAAAGATCTGGGTGGGTTGTTTTGTGTTTTGCTTTTTATTTCATTGGACTTCAGTAACTCTGAGACAGATCTTCTGACATGCAGGCTTCCAGGCTGTCTTGTTCGGTATGCTGAATTTGAAACAGATCTCAAGATTTTCATGTGGACATCTTTGCTTATATCACTGTGGACTTATCTAGAGTTTGTATCATTTATAGTGGTTTCTTGCCATTCACTTTTGGCAGACTTCGAAAACAACAGTAGCCTTCACACCCAAACTGGTCTTCTTGTCTCAGCATGATGCTGCATGGCTGGCTGTGCTTCTGGTCAGGGTGCTGGTGCTGAGCAAAGCCAAACACTCAGCACCAGTCACGACAGACTTGCCCTCAGTGCCTCTCGCTCACATGGATTTTCCACTTTTCCATCAGTTTTGCACTTGAAGGAACCTACATGTTGCTCTCTAGCAACTTCGTTGAATGTTTAAGGCTTTGATCCTAATGGAACCTGGCCTGGCAGACTATTACTGATGGCTTTTCATACATATTGAACTGTCTGTATACACTATTATTTGCTTTCAGCTTTTTTACAGCCTGAAATAAGAAGTTCAGGGAAGCTTGAGGCCAGGTTTCCCCCTGAAGTAAGCAACAGGATTCATAAAGCTGAATATGAATACTATCTTCTTGGGAGAGCATCTGAGCCTCCAATTCTAGGATGACAAGAGGAATACAAATTAAAAGCAGGAACATGGTAGTTGCATGAAACTGTCAGATTGTTTAGCTGGAGGACATTGACAGACCCTCTCAACCAAAGTGCCTGGGTTTTTCTTCAAGAAGCTGCCTAAGCTCTTGTACCATCTTATGTCAGCTTCTCAGTGTTTAGCTTCAAGGGCAGCACTTGAGTAGGCTCATAAACTGTAAGCATCTATGGAAGACTCTCCCATAAAAGCGCAGTGTGCTCTTAGGGAGACCCAGCATTTCAGAGTTGAGATCCGTAAATGGTAGGTGAGAAAACGTATGTTTGCAATATATCATGTAACAAATTGTTTCTTCAGAGATCTGCTGCATCTTTTTTTGTCCCTTCTTAGCAGCTGGCAAAATATGTTGATTTCTAGTTAGAAGTATGATTGCCCAGAGAAATCAGAGAAGAAATATGTGTATTTGTACAGCATCATCATTCAAATTTCTGGTAATATTTGTGCTGCATTTCAGAGAACCTCTTTATTCTGAAGGCTTGTTATGCCCTTGCTTGAAGCCTGTTTAAGTGAGCTATAATTTAGTTTAAGTTTAAGCTTAAGTGTACCCTATAAATCTTGTTTTGAATAGGGTGGATGATAGTATATGCAGGAAAAGTACTGGAGCCACAGCTTAAATAAGATACACGGGGCTAAAAAGAAAAATGCACATAAATGTAACTAACTTAGATGCCAAAGTTTAGTTAAAAGTTAGTTAACCCCTACAGTGTACATTTCCTATGTTGCTAAGGAAGAGAAACAGGCCTCTGAACACCTCTAACAAACCGATTTGTGGACCTAATTGGCTATTTGCTTCTCTGCATGGCTAGTGCTAGGAAGTTCCAGAAGGTGATTTAGACCTCTTGTCTCCACTGATGTTACAGGGGAATTGCCAGGAAATACTAACAAATGAAGCATATCTGGCTCCTCAAAAGCAAAACCTAAGCCCCCAAACCAGTAGCACCTCTTTTTGTACAAAATACTCGTGCTTTGAGCATCTCTCACAAAAAGTGGAGACTTGGCGTCTAGGCTTTTCTCAGACTGAAGGAGTTCAAGTCCACATCTCAGAACAAAGTTCTGCTACTCAGCCTCTAATCTGAGGCTACATCTGCTGCTGGGTGAAAGCTACTGAATTTGAAGCAGCCCTTGCCTTTAGGGGGTTTATGCAGTTGAAATTCAGTTGCCAACCTCAGCAGGAACCGGTGTCCAAAAGCTCCTTCTATAGCCAGCAAAGGGGGAGACCTTTCCAGTGGATGATACATAGCAGCCAAATAACGTTCGTGTATTGCTACTATGTTTGGTGTGTGTGGCTGTTCATATTTGGCTATGATAAGGACCTCTTGAAAGAGCTTTAAACAGGTAAACTAAAACTGTACTTGACTGAGTTCTAGTGAAAAATCTGCACTACCCTTGTTTACATGATGCTCCTTTTCTTGTATGTTGACAACAGAATAATTGGAGTAAAGTGATCCAGGGTGCCCTCTGCTCCTCTCTCACAACACCAAAATCTTCACAAATTGCATTCAGGTCCAGATTTAGACTTACACTATTTTTTGACTTGAACTGTTTCAAAATATTTTCTTGTTATGTTTCTTGCTTCTGGAACACTTTGCTGTCAGTGCGAGGGCAATGGGATGGATCAAGGACTGTTTTTTCCCCAAGGAATGCAATTCTGTCTGCTTGCCATAAAAGCTTTCGTGGCTGTAGCCTATTATGGGGCAAATATAAAACATTATGCCTTTCCAGCACTTGCTGGCTCAATGAAAGGGAAGGTCCAATGCTCTTCTAGTCTTCTGACCATGGGGCTCTTTCATGGACTCTCTAAAAATTACCTTCGCATGGCCTGTGAGAAGCCTGCCTGGATGTTTTCAAGTGTCCTAAGCCACCTCATGTGTTACTGACACCCAGGGTTTCATGTATACCAGAATGTTGTGGCCATGGTTGAGGCCATATTGACATGCTTGCTTTCTCAATAAACTGCAAATCTGGTCTGGAAGGTGCTTGATCTTGTTCTCAAAATTTAATGTAAAGCTGTCCAGTTACCTTTTGACACCACTCCACTGGTAGGAAGCCTGAAGCTAGTGAGGGACCGTAGGTAACAGCGCTGGGACCTTCAGTCAGGAAGGGAAGATCCTTAATCCCTTTTCGCTTCTTCCAGAGCAATTCCAGCTTTCCAGCAAGTGGCTTGAGCAAGAGTTCAATATCTTAGAGGTCAATATGTGGCTCTTGCCATGGAAGTGGCTGACTTTAGCTCTTGTCATTGAAGGGGCTGTCATGGTGGTGTTTCCTGGGGAAATGTAGCCAGCGGTGCTTGAGGGCACACTTCCCTGGTTAGATATGTAACTGTAAGGTCCTGAACTTTCTTTATGGTCTGCTCAGTGAACAATTTGAGAGCAAAGTCGCTGACTGAAACTTGCATAGCTTTCATTCCAACTTTCTTTCCTGAGTAATTCTTGTGGAATATTATGTGAGTCCTGAGTCAGGACAGCAGGCAGAGAATATGTGCGGTGAGAGGGGCACCCCATTTTCTTTTCTTTTCCCTTCCATTGTAACATCATAAATGTGAGTGGACTTGTGGATTTGTCATTGTTAATGTTTGGTTTTTTTCTTTTCTTTGTTTTCTAGGATCTAGTTCAGGATCAAAATTAAAAGTTCCTGAGTTGAGTATAAATGGCACACAGCACGTTGTTCAAGCAGGACAGTCTTTAGATCTCACCTGCAGGTAACCAGATGAGTTGGGTTCTGACAATTTGGCTGAGAATTCATAACCTGACGCTTTCTTTTTTTTTTTTTTTTTTGTAACTGAAATTAGAAAAAAAATGAAACCTTATGTTGTGGGGAAAGGTGGAGAGTGAACTTCAATGGCAATTGTTTGATAGTTCTTTGTTGTTTCTGTTGTTGTTTTTGGAAAACAAGATAAAAGAGAACCCCAGAAATAGCCTGTTATAATAAAAAGAAAGCTTGGGAACTGGAGCTATATAATTGCAGCCCAACATAATTGTTTCTGCTTCCTTATCTGTATTTGCAGGGGGGAAATGGTTCATTCATGGTCTTTGCCTGAAACTCTAAGTAAGGATAGCAAAAGGCTGAAAGTAATTAAATATGCCTGTGGAAGGAATGGGAAGCAGTCCTGCAGCAGCCTGACCTTGAGCAGAACTCAAGCAAGTGACACTGGAAACTATAGCTGCAAATACCCAACAAGTCCTGCAAAAAAGAAGAAGGAATCTACAGTTTATGTATTTATTAACGGTAAGATTGTTTTTTAACACTTCTTGGTATTTGCATTTCAGTACAGCAAAATGGATAATAAGGCAGTTCAGCTGTGGTTAAATACAGGATTTTGAATTATATTCTCAGCCCTGCAAAATGTGTGGTAATTTACCAATCAATGTATAAAATCTTCTCTCAGAGCTTGCAAATACAAATGCTAGTGTGTTATCTGTTAGGAAAATCGAAGAAAGGAAAAGACCCAATTCACCCAGTCTGCTAGAGCGAATAGAACTCCACATGGAAGTAGACTAGAAGTGAGTCTGTGAAATGGGTACCAGAGAAATCATATCTTACAGAATCAGATGATGACTGACGGAAACCATATGTCTGATACAATGTCCACTTTAACCTGTCTGTGTAAGATTATAGATTTCTAGGCACCTGAAAGATGCCAAAGGTGTTTATCTAGATCTCTGAATTATCTCATGCTGTGGAAAATTACTATTTGTGTGTTGAGTCATATTCTGTAGTCCACATTACACAGATTATGAAAACCTAGAATAAATGGAATCAAACTAAACACAGAATTGTGTTCAGCAAACAAGTATTGTGCAATGTAGTTAGGCTATTACAGAAATTACTTTCCAATCCTGTATTGGTTTTTTTTTCTAGAATATTAATCAGATACTTCTCAGAACAGTTGAACTCAATAGACACAATAATGAAAGAAGAAATTAGGGGTTTGGTTTAATTTTATATTTTAGTTTTTCTTGATTTTTACATAATAAAATTAATTACTGTAAGATATCAGATTCAAAGGTTTAGAAAGCCCGTATTACCGAGAATGTGCAACTGGAAGTTTTCCAAATGATGTTTCTGCTGTTTCTAATAAATTTACATCAGTGTGAATTAGCCTTTGTTTTAATTTTGTGACACAAAGTGGGATTGGTGCTGTGAAAAAGCAGAATAAAATGGACCTCTCACTATAATGATAGAAAATAAGATCCCCTCATTATTGTGTGTTATTGAGAATTACTGAATAACGTATGCTGTTCATCCTGCTTTTCTTCACCTGAAATATACTGCAGAGGGTTTTTCTTACTCAACTATTTTCATGCAATTCATTGGGTATCCAACTACAAATGTGTCCATGGAAGCGTAACCAAAGTAGGTTACTCATTTAGTGACCAACATTTCCTGCTGCCTAAGAAAATTTAATAATTTCTTGCATGACTTTTGCAAGTTTCCTGTCATGGGACTCTCTTGAACCTCCCACCTTAGATGTCATCTCTAGTTGAGATCCACCCACAATCCTTTCCATTCACCGCATGAAAAGAGCAAGGATGGTTGTTACTCTGACTGTGAACCTAACCTCTCTGCTAAACCCAATCTACAATATAAAGAGATTTCTTTATGTTCTCTTGGTCTCTTTCCTACTTGAAGTGTTAATTTTTCCATATCTTAAATTTTTAGAAATGGAAGCTATAACGAATCTCTTTAACTCTTCACCTCTTTCCTGAGTGGTATGTAGTGTAACTTGCTTTCATCTGAAATAGTTCCTCAATTAGATGTATGTGAGCCAAGATTAACCCCCTAATTCAAACAGTGATGGAAGAGAAATATATCATTGGAGAAATACTTGTGGACAGACTATTTCCCCACTCCTACCCAAATCAGTTAAGGAAGACTGCCTAAGCGTCTTGGTTTCTTAATTTTTTCAAGGACACTCAGTCATTAGATGTTGATGTCAATGTTGAAGATAGAATTAGATTGTGTTTCTTCTCTTACCTTACTTGCCCAAAAAAACCCATTAAATGTTTAAGGGACAAACCTGTACCAAGCTTAGACCTCTTTGCCATCTTAATTTTCTGACAATTAATTTTGGTAATCACTTTAATTAAAAATCAATTCTTTAACACTTGAGTGTTGACTGTGTCCTAATAAGCCCATATGACAGTTAGGGCAAACTACTGGTAGTGGGGGAAGCTGCAAAGTAACAGCTCATTTCATGCCTGTTGAAATTGCCTCTCTTCCCTAAGGTGGGAAAGGTATATTAGTCCTCAAAAATTTTACAGTTTCAGGAAGAATTGTAGAGTAAGTTGAAAAGAAACAAGATACTGAGTACTAAAAGTCACCCTTTCTGATCAGTGTAGCATTAGAAAAGGAAGTACTTAAGGAATGTCTTGATATATGTCTTTGTTTCTGTGAACATGCATGAAATTCAGCTATCTGGCTCAAGTGAGAGTGAGAAAAGGGTAACAAAATCCTGTTTGAAGACTACCTTTTGTGAATTTAGTTTTATTTTAAATGCATTTGTGGGTGCTTAGGAAGCAAACATTCATAAAATGTGGGTCCCTACTAGTTTTGTATTGTTTCCTGTGGCAGGACGTTGTGTCAGTCCATTTCCCATATTAGCTTCATGTGGATCACCTAGGTGCCTGTTTCCCATGTCTTAGCATGCTAGTTGCTATTTACAAACACAGAATCCGCATCAGGAAAGTTGATATTGTTTGTACAGGAAGCCATCACTTATTGTTTTAAAAATGTTATTCATTTCCGTAATTAGAGTGATACTGAATATGAACTGCATTAAAATAAATAATTAATTAAATAAAACCCAACAGCCCTCTCCTCTCAAAAAAAAAAAAAAAAAACAAAAAAAAAACCCAAAAAACAACAACAACAAAATAGTAAACCCAGCAAGTCCTTTTGTTCAGTAATGAGTGTATGCTATGGCAGAAGGTGAGGGTTTTTTTCTCATAGAAGCTCAAGGTGCAAGATGATGAGGAGACTGCAGGTCCCATGTGCCCCTGGATGACTTGAAGCACTTATGAAGTTCGGTGTTTGGGTGTTCAAAACCGGCAAGCTGGTGACTTTAAGATCTTAGAGGAGCTAGTCCTGACACCACCCTTCTTTCAGCTGGAGAGGTCACTACTGAGTTGCACAGGGGAATCAGCGTATAGTGTGTGCGGCAGCAACTCTTGACCACACACAGCTCAGGAATTGAGACAAGGGAAATAAATTCTCTTAAGAGCCTTGGACTTTGCTCTAAGGAAACTGATGGCCTGACTTCCACTACGAGCCATGGGAAAAGCATGAAATGAAGCAAAGCTTCTTTGACAATTTCTCCACTGTGTCAGACCCAAAACTGCTCAGATCTTTATTCTGCACAACTGCAGCCTAGTAGTAAGACAAAAGATTTTAATGAACACACTTTGCATACGTTAGAGTGAGGCATGGGCAATTTTCTGCTTGAAAAGAGGTATTTATGAAATAAAGACACTTAAGAAACACCAAACTATCAGCAGACTGTTTTGAATCCTTTTCAGATATCCCTAGGCTTTTCTCTCTGCATGTCTTTGTACTGGTATCTCGAAGATACTCTTTTACAGTTGCCAGAGCTCATTCACTTCATTAAAAAAGTGCTGTTCCCTTCAAAAAAGTGCATCTCATTGTCTCTTGCTTTTGATCAAGGTATGACAGAGGAAAAAAATACAAGCTCAATTAAATTGATATATCAAGGTTCAATTTTTGCAAGAATTTAAGCAAACTTTGATTCACATTGAAGTAATGTGTTGTTACTTCCTGTGGTGAAGACAGCTTTTGGCTGCTGATACATAATAGTAATGCCTTCATTCTGCTGCAACAAAGAATTCTTTTCTAGGTGAAATTTACTCGGCTTTAGGGTATTATCCCATTTCTTAGTGTTCTCCCTCTCCTTGTCTCTCCTCAAACTCCTGCTGTGTATGTCTTCTGGCTGCATGCTTTTCCTTGCAAAATGAGTCATGTACTGGTGCTTCAATCAAGCACCATTCAAAATACTGTGTTTTAAAATCAGACCTCTAGGCTGTCAGTTATCTGTTCTCTTTACTTCAAAGAGGACCTTCTTCTGGTATGTATTTCTTGTCAATGACTTTACAAGGAATCTGGAGGACAAGCTTAGAATAGATGTCTTGCTTTGAAATGGTTTAAGTTCATGACACAAATCAAATCTGGGGAATAAAAGGTACAAGTCCTAAGAGTACTTGTACTCACCAATACCTAGAACATCAAACATATCAACTAGTCTGTGATATTTAGCTTGAGATGTGTGTCAGGTTGGACAGTCCAAAACAAAAAGCTTTAGCATTAGTGAATGGTTCAAAATGTAAGTCTTTGACATGATGAAACATCTGGGGCTTTGAGTGCATTTTCAAACTCTAATGCTGAGTGTATGGCATCTCCTTGAGAGGTCCACATGCTGACAAATAGCTAGATCCAGCCGCAGAACTGACATGGATTTAAGATTCAGCTTGATTAGATTGTCTTCTGTAACCCTAAATGTACTATGCTGCAGAACAAGAAGGGCATCCAAGGGGTTCCCCAAAAAAGTCTTTTAAGATCAGTTATGTCCAAGTCAAAATAATCCAACAGGTGAAATAAGCAGTAAGAAAAGCTAACAGAAAGGAAGAATTTCTTCTTTTCCCTTCTTATTCAGAAATAATGTACTAATAGAAAAACCTACTGAAGCCTGGGAAACTCTTCCTACCCTGTGCCTTTTTTCTGTCTTTGCTTTTGGTACAGTTTTAACGTATGAGCACTACGGTTTTGGCTTACACTGTCAGAGTCAATAATATGATAGTGCTTCTGTTATGAAAAGGAAACTAGTTGAAATTAAACTGTGCTACAGCTGTATCAAGTATGTAGACACATTTTTAGTGTCTAATGAGGTTCCTGTTACAAAACAGACCCCTCTTGGACTTGCTGACGTCAATCACTTATAATTGCCATGTTTGTCATTGTTTGTACATCAACTTCATATCATACTGCACTGTATTGAGTAGAACATCTATGGATGCCTTGGCAACATCAAAGGCCATGCACTAAGCACTCTGAGGTCCTTTCTCAACAAGGCTTATGGCTTCTACTGAAACAGAAATACATTTCTGAGATGAAGAATCATAATGGAGGGACACATCTGAAAAAGTGTTCCTAATGTCCATTAGCCTTTCCAGAGACTGCTTTCTGAACATACTTAATTGCTCTAGTGCGGATTTTCTTGCTAATGTGGGTAAGAATATTTTTTCTTAAGAGTTTTATCTGTGTATCATCAATATATCATCACCTACACTGATGATAACATAGTATAACTAGCCCCAAAAGAAAACAAACCCTGACTAAAAGTCGCTGTACAGTTATGCTAGCACTGCTTTGTGTCTGAATGTGCTCCAGATATAAAGTATTCCCCTCCTTTTTATTTTTTTTCCTTGGACATCTGTGATTATTAATCTTTTATCTCAAGTCTTCCTTCAAGATTTAGGAACGATTTGAAAAGTATAATTTTAATAGGCTATGAAGAGGCAAGAGTGGAAAAGCTTTTCTTGCAGTTAAGTGTTGTGCTTCCAGATGTACAAAATGAGATTATTTTTTCTTTTCTTCTTAAGGAACATAGATGCCTACATGTGAGTAGGTTGAATAGGTGTGTTTCTTAGAACATGATTCATCTCATCATAAAATGGATGTCTACAGCAGACCAGATGAACCCCATGGCAGAATTCCCCTTTTTTCCCCAGTGAGATCATTACTGGTTTGGCCATCCTCGTGAGAAACGTCTGTATTTTCAGGACACAAGTGAAATGAGAGCCACTCAGGTGTGAAAGGTTCCCCTTGAATTTATTCTGAGTAGCCTTACTAATTTAGCAGGGATAAATAAAGATGGTTAGGGTGAATCCCTACAATGGAAAGGGGAATTTGGCAATTGGCTCATTAACTTTAATGAAGTTTGCATGTCCGTACTTCAGCAAAGACTGGTGCTCTCTCCACATGCATCAGGAAAAGTATGTTATGTGAATGTGAGGACACCGTTTTGGCTCTTTCAGCCTGAAAAAGATCTTAATGATGAACCAAGTGTAAGTAGGTATTTTGGAAGAAATTCAGAGGACAAGCTTTCAGAGATTTCAAGCTCAGATTTTCCTGCAGAGACTTTTCTTCTTGCAAATGTATGTGCAAGTCTCTGTTTTACATAGCTCAGATTATTTAAAACAAAACAAACCCCAGAACAGTAGCTGAAGTTTGTGGAAATAAAGAACCTCTCCATCTTTTCAGAACTTGGCATTTCAGTGTTGGCTAATTTAGTTGTTTGTGCAAACCCCATAAATAGCCTAGACAGGTTACTGATACCAGACATAATATTGCTTGTGTTAAATCTCTTATCAAGTTTGTATCTGGCTGCCAACCAGCTTAATAAAAAGCTGTTATTTATGTTCTTTAACAATATAGCAAGTAACCTTCATGGGTTTTGTGATTTCATAAATGCTCTTTGTGTTTTCATGTTGATTGTAACTGAGAGATATTGTAAGGAACACAGTCAGTAATTCCAAGCACAATTTAAAAATACACCAAACTGACTTCCAAAATAACCTTTGGCACATGCAAATATTCTGCCTGTCCATCTTTCATTTTGCTATTCCTGCAGGCAGCTCTGAAGAAATAAAGAAAATAAAACCCCTAACTCAAAAAACCAAGGTCAACCCTCTTAGATCTTCCATTTCAAACCCCAATGGACCTGAATGATGCAGTCTTCAAGATAGGTCAATATGTACTGTTCTTTTTACGTCTAGAGGTTTCTGAATGTAAAAGTGAATGAAGCTGGCCCAGAAGACCTCTCGTGGGAGGTTAGATCATCCCAGATGGACTGCCAGCTGGCTGCTCAGGGAAGGATGGCATTTACTTTCTCTCAGGAAGGAACTGAGAGAAAATGTAGCAAAGACACTGGCAATAGCTAGGGCTATGGTGGGAGGAAAACCGAAGCATGAAGTGCTATTACTTGAAGGAATGAAGGGTTCCATGTTGTTGGCATACACTGCCAATGTGAAATAACCTGCCATCATGCTGCTGTGGGTTCACCTTTACTGGATTCGGGCTGGTAAAGCCTGTACCAGGTTCTGGTCTTGAGGCACTGAGAGTATCCCCTCACGGCTATTAAGACAGAAGGAGAATAAAATCAAAGGGAATCAGGAAAAGCCTCCACACTCATTATGAAAACAAAACTGTGCTAGGAAACATGGTGCGTATTTCTTTTAATCAAAAGCAGGAAGACATTTGGAGCACTCGGGGCCATCAATTGCCCTCCGGCCCATGGCGGAAGTCCCCAGTGATGTAAATGGGAGCTCTGCACGCGAATAGCGGGGGCATGGAGACGCCTTGGCGTACCTCTGCAGGGAGTGTACCAAGAAAGGCTGTGACTGAGCTTTAAAGCCTACCAAGAGCAGCTGGTGTGTTTAGTTGACTTTTATAGAGCACTTCATTGACTTCTCGAGGTGCGAACGTGCATTTCCATTGTAGAAGGAAAAAAAGCCAAGCTTGGTGTTTTGTGCTCGTTTCCTGTCCCTGCCTTCAGATGGGCAGGAATCCTATGAGGTCTGAGCTGCACAGCCCCCACTGCCTCAATATTGGCATCAGTGAGTGGTGACACTGTGTCTGCAGACAGCACCGGTAGTCCCCAGAACAGCTCTTCCTCACACTTGTAACGATCTGCAGATTATGATACAGGAAACTACTTTGCAAAGCTTGCTGGTTTGGGGCAGGAGCTCTTGATTTTGTGACAAAGACAAACGATTCTTTAGGGAGTAGTAAATCGTTTTGTCTGGTGATGTTAAGGAGCAGATGACCTCCTCTGTGGCTGCAGTCCCTGAAACAAAAAGGTTCTTTTCACCATTCTACAAACAGGTTCATTCTTGGTCTTTCCTTCCATCGTACTGCAGAGAAAACGTCAGCCTAACAAGTCCTTAGGGTATTTTTCATTACATATGCATCCTCTATTACTCATAAGTTCCTTTTGCGATTTTGGTGGACATTTGACACCTATTATTATTAAATAAAGAATTGTGGTTTTCATTTCAGAAAGTTTGCGTAACAGTTTCATTAAACCTCTTTAGGAAAAATTCTTCTATGTCATGGAGTACATTTGAGATGCTGTACTTCAGGATTTTTCCCAGTATAAATTAAAGTAGAATTTGCTTCTCTTCCTGTTTGATGTCTCAAACAAAAATGTTATTGAATAAAACAAGAAGATCCTAAGGGCAGAACAATTTTATGACACTGGGAAGTACAGATCAAACTTTTTTAAGAGAAGCAAAAGTAATGTATTTGAAGAACTACTTGAGTGAGCATAGGTCAACATGCAGAAGTCTGGGGCCAGAACCCTTGACTAAATTATTACAATTTGAGGTTTTATAAAGGGTCAGTTCTTGCTAGCTTTACTCATTTCTTGTCCAAGAAAGATTTCCATTGTTATTTGTAAGACTCTTGACTGAGTGGGAATAATAGGATTTGCCTGAAAAAACATTGGAGCTGTAGATAAGCACAGAATTAAGATCCGAATGTTCCACTTTTTTAAGAATTAAACCCCAAATCTCACATGAATTTTGAGCTGGTCTATCTGCAATGTGAGTCAACCCAAACCTTCAGATCTGAACACCTGCAAAGAAGATTTGGAGCCAGAGCCTGTGGCTTGAGCCCCTCTTTGTTAAGTGGTTCAAACAATAGCAGCAACAATGTTCCCTGTTCCCAGCGCAAGCTATTTATGACAATGCCCTTTGTTAAAGGGATTGTTCAAGGGACGCTAAACTACTCTGCCAAGCTTTAGTTATTGAGTTGAAAGGAATTAATGTTTTCCTGGCATTTTCATTTACCTTGTCACTTAAAAAAAAGACATATAGGTATTTTGGTAGCGGGAAGGAGGAGAATAATTAACTCTTGCTAGTCTGTATTCTCAGCATTGAAAATACGGCCACATAATCACAGTACAGTCTTTCTCCTGGTGGATTCACCTGAGTTTTTCCCATCAATTTTCTCTACAGAGAGCAGGAGCATGTACTGTATAGGGATTTTCTGATAAATCAATTTCGGTTCATTTCCTATATAATTACTTCTGCTAGTGATAACAAAATAGAAATGCCCTGAAACAAGAAACATGTTCTTGGCAGTAGAGGTGATGCTGTACTGGGAAAAGTGTACTTCAACTATCCTGGATTTTAAAGGAGATACTAAAGAACTGCTCTTGATATTGATGCACAAGAATATTTTCAAATACTTAGCTGTATTTTGCTGAATTTGTTTGCACAGAAGTAAACAGACGATGGATTTGAGGACTTTGGCTAGTTTTCATTATGTTCTTCAAGGCTGTATGCACCATTACAAATTCCATGCACTGTTTTAAAATTTCAAATGTTAACCTTTTCTTTTTCTTCTCCTGCAGATACAGGCAGCCCATTCGTAGAGATGCACAGTGATATTCCAAAAATAATACACATGACTGTGGGAAGAGAAATGATCATTCCATGCAGAGTTACAGCACCAAACATTGCTGTTACTTTAAAAAAGGTACTTCAATCCAAGCATGCTATGAAAGCGTTATTGTGGATGATGCTTTGTTTGTTTGCTTGTTTACAACTTTTTTAATGCTTTTGAAATATTTCAACAATTTAGTATTTCTTAAGAAATACTAAATGTTTAAACAAGTTTTCTGGGTGCCAGTGTGCTTAGAAACATTGAGTATTTCAACCCTGGAGGTTTTGTGTCACATCTCACAGAAGAGCTTCGTCAAATCTCTTACACTGGATGAGAATTTTCTGAAGAAACTGAAGCTTTTCATACCATTTTATTAAATCTTTATTGACAAAGGTTTCTGAAGCCCAGGAAGGAATTTCTTGTTAGGAGAAGAGATTTCCTCCCACCTCTTCCCCTGCCCTTCCTCCCCTTTCCTCTTCTGTCCTCTGGAACAGCCGGTAAGTGCAGTCCCTGGAGATTTGCTGTGACTGTACAAGGATCTCTGCAAGCCTTTACCCTACCCCACTCTCACCAGTGACTTTGCTGCTTCCTTTTACATATGAATGCATTTATCAGACAAGGAATGGCTTCTCTTTGCAGGGAAATTTGTGCACAGTTTGAGTGAGCCCACTTTTAGAAAACCTAGACTTCTTTTATGTTTAGGAGAAACCCTTTCTTTCCTAGGTGTAGCAAGTGCCAACATAGATATAAGTAGTTGTCCTATACATATGTAGTGAAGTACCTGGTATCAAGACAGAGAATGGTGCTTCTTTTTAATGAAGTTCTTTTGTTTGGCTTAAAAAGCAGGTAGAGGTGACAGTGATGTTTTGTTTCTAAATAAAAGGAGTTCTGTACCCAGTGGTTTAAGTGTTCACCATTGTTATAAGGAAAAGAAATTTGTCTTTTTATAGAATAACATGTAATTGCCAAACAATACCACCATAAGATGTTTGTCTACATCTGTACAAGTCTTTGATTCCTCTTTGTCTGCAGAATTTTACAGCAGCCACAGGTTTGATCCTGTTTTTAACTTGACCTGGAGGCTTGCAAATTCTATCCAGTGCTGTTTTGGTAATATAGATACTGATTTGACCTCTTGGTTTCCATCTGTTAAATCACACGAAAAAAAGGAAAATACAGAGAAAAGAAAGTAATTTGACCTAGGATGTTACTGTATGTGTATGTGAACATGCACACACACACACACACGGTTCTGTTGCAAGAGGTGTACCAGAGTGGATGATGCACAAGATTCTGTGGCTATAGAATGTAAATGAGGCTTTGATTTCCATAGGGTAGAATGTAGTAAAGTGTGACCTTATAAGGGCACTGTAGTGTTGCATCTGAAATCTCAGCACATTAAATTCCTGAGAAAATTCCTGTCAGATTCTTATTAAGCAATATAAAAATATTTTTTAATTTTTTCTCCTTATTTGGAGGAGATTGGGACATATCTGCTATCTCTTTTCATATTGACTTGCCTTTAGCTTGGGGTTGTGGTATAAGATATTTTTACACTTTCAATACCAGATATAATACTCTGAAAAGGAGAAAGAGGAAGTGAAGCCAAGTCTTGAAAGAAAGGATTAGTTGCTTACATGTTTTGCATTCCAGGAAAAATTAATGTGTATCCTAATTAATCCCAGAATTTCCTGAAGCATGCAAGCTACAGTGCATTACATCATATCTTACTTTATTTATCATCTGTGCACCCAAATATGAAGATTCCAGCAAGTTTTTGCTCACAGAGCAATTAAGAGGTGTGTTAAATGAATTTCACAGCTGCAGGCTTAGTACTTCTAGAAAGCTGGCAAGAGCTATTCTGTTTTCCATTCAGTGACAAAGGAAGATGTGGTGTCCCCATAATGCAGTCTTCTGGAGCTGGAAAGAAAACCCCAGCATTAGAGTCATTAGGTGCTGTATTCTATATTGCCAGAAAGCAAGAAAACCTACAGATTGATACACTCAAAAAGAGTTTTGTTTCCACCAGAGCACCAAGATGATAAATCTAGTTGAAGCCCTTGAAAGCATAACTATGAACTACCTAAAGCAATGCTTGAATATTTGTTTTACTTAGAACAGGAATGGCAACAGAGCTCTTAGATGCCAAGATATTGTTGAATGGTAGCCAGCAGGCTGTAACGTAATGGGCTTTACTTGTGTGTAACACACACTTCCCCTGTTATTTGCATGCTTATTGTAGCATCTTATCAGCTGCTGTAAAGATAAGGAATTCTACCACGGCATTTCATGCTGTGTAATTATTGTTTGTTTGGTTCATCATGCATTTCTGTTGTAGCAAGCGGCATGAGATGAGTGGAGGTGATCTCAAGTGTAGCTTTTGGCATGTATTGAGAAGGCAGCATCAAAGCTGTCCTGTTTTGGAGAGAAGCTGTACCATGCAGAAAGGTGCCAGGCAGCCATACTTCCCCCCAGCATCTGGCAGGCACACATGCTGGCTTTGGCCAAAGGAAAGAGAGGGCTGGCCAATGCATAAGTCCTCTATTCAAATAAAGTAGAAGAAACAGGTGAAGGAAACTTAGTGAGACTGAATACACAGTGAGAGGTGATGGGCTGCAAGGTGCTTAGTTGACCCAGAGGTCTTTGCTTAGGGCATTAATTCACTCAAACTCTGCTCTGACATCTTCATAAACATGTTACTTTTACCACAAAAGCATGCTTTATAAACATACGCTCACATCCAGGCTTTGTATTTGTGGCTGATATCTGTGTTACCCAAATGGTGATATTTATTCCCTCAATAAAGCATAACAAAAAGCGCAATGTGAAGCGAGAGGTCTTGTCTGATCTTCAATGCCTATGTCATGCTTTGCTTTTTCAGGTTGTTTTTTTATATACATATATGTATCTTAAGGGGTTTAAAACTCAAAGGAACTTAATGTTCAACATGATTTGTAATACTGACGAAGTGAGTGCTTGATTCCATGTGGCAATATTTTAGCCTGTATTGCATTTTAGGTCTTCAGTTTAAAAAAACTGCTGGCTATACACTAGTAACTTGTTGGCTCCTCAAATTTTTAGGGCCTTAAAAGTGCCATATTTTAAAAGCGTGGTGAATACTTTTTCTGTGGAAATGTGATGTATTTAGCGTTTTGTGGTGTCCTTCCAAAATCTCTAGTCAATATGATTTTCCTCATTCAGTATGATCAAAAGTTCTCAATAAAAGTGCCCAAGGAAGCTTTGTGGCTTTAAAATTTGCTTTTCACACTGTATAACTTTGAGACGCATACTCTGTGACCTGCCAGCTTTGGAACAGCCGTATATGTTCTCAACTGTTTGGGGTTTTTTTAAGTAGTTTAGTCCTTTAGACAACACAAATGTGAGAAGCATCAGATTGAATTCTGACAGGAATTTACTAAAGCCACAAAATGACAGCAAATTAAGTCCATTTGTCACCTCCATTGAAAAATGTGTATTTGTAGCTCCGTGGTGAAATCAGGATGCTTAATTACAAAGGTTCACCAAGACGAGCACTTTAGCTGCCAACTGGGAGCCAACAGAATAGCAGTCCAAGTGCTGAAGCTGATGATAATGTCAATCTATTGTGTCATAAATTACATCCTGTTATAAATAATGAAATCTTGGAAACAAAATATTCACATTCTTCACCCAGGTTTTTCCTCTATTTTGTGATGAAAATGTGCCTTGAAAAATCTGCATAATTAAATGTCATCCTTTTTAGTCTGATTGGCATTTTTGGGGTGGTTTTTCACATTCCTTTTTATTAGGCTGCTTTGATTAGAGTGTGGCGTGAAGATGAGTTGTTTTTATGATGCGTGTTTGACACTTCCAGATTCCAGGAGAAACCCTAATTCCTGATGGCAAGACAATAATCTGGGACAGCATGAAAGGCTTCAGAATACCTAAAGCAACCTACAAATTCATAGGGCTCTTGAGTTGTGAGACAACTATCGGTGGACACAAGTACAGCACAAAGTACCTAACGCACCGAGAAAGTAAGTAGCCCTCTCCACATGCTCCCTGTCTTTTGAAAAGCACTCTGCCCTGGTGACGTTATTCACTTTTCTTTCTCTTCATCACATGCAGCCAACACAATTTTTGATGTTCAGTTAAGCACCCCACGTCTTGTCAAGTTGTTGAAAGGAGACAGCCTAGCAATTAACTGCACTGTCACCGCAGCCTGGAACACCAGAGTGCAGATGACGTGGACTTATCCTGGAGAGGTGAGTTCTGTGTGATTGAAATGAAGAAAATAGGGGTTTCCCGCAGACCCTGCTGTATCTAGCATACCAGGAGGAGTTCTGCCTCAAAACGCTTGCCTTGGTTCTCATTCCATCATTTTGACCCTTGCTGACATGTGTCTTAAGGTTTCCTTTTTTCTTTCTGGTGAATAATTGGATAAGCAAACATGTTTACACAGTGTACTCTGGTTGTATTGCGTAATCATGAGCAAACGCTAGAATTGTTTCATCAAGGAGCTTCTTTTCAACCTGGTGAGATGATAGAAATTTATCACTCAGTCCTGAGCAGGGACCCTCTCGTGACAAAAAGTTTTCAGCAAGGCTGCCTTTCTCGACACATTCATTTCAAAGACTGGCAGACAGTCAGGCACCCGACTCGAGCATGTTTAGAGAAGATATTTTGATTTAGCTAGCCAAAATCTCATTTGTTAAGTGTCACATGAACAATCCTCTTGTTTTGACAGCATACAGGAATGATTTTGAATGTGTTTCTCCTCCCCCCATATTGGGAGCATCCTCATAAATACTTGTCGCATACAGAATAACTGTCAGGGAGTCAGGATAAGCCTGATAAGAAATCTGACATTAGTTTAAGGTTTACAACTCCCATTCCTTTCACGTCAGTTTGATTTATGCTAGTGATTCAAGTCAAGATCATTTATTATGTCACTCATTGTGCCTAATCACAAGCTGAAATTATGATTACATTATATAGGGAGACAAATGCAATTGTTTTTTTGCCATTATCACTGGCATTTTTTCTCCTTGGAAATAAACAACTTGGCAACATGCTCCAAATACATTATGTTGCTCATTGCTGCCTTACCAAGCCCTAGCTGGGCACCAAACTTGTGAAATTCTGCTTTGTTTCTATTTGGATGGTAACTGAAGAGTGCTCAGTGTTTATGAGACACTAACAATGTTCTGGGTTAAATAAACTTTGAGGCCAAAGGCTGAGGGGGAGTTGCAGGAAATAACTCCTCAGACTCACATTATCTTCAGTTCCACCCTGTTATTCCCTTGCCAAATCTAGTCCTTTTTCCATCTATAATGTTTCCAGAATCCTCCCTTTCTTGTGTTAATGCCCTCTTCTTCTATATGTCTGCTGACTATGGCACTGAATCTGGGGTTTTTATGAGCAGGCTTCCAGGGGTTTTATGAGCAATGCTGGAAAGGGCACAATAGGGAGCTGGTGTCTTGGTGGGGCAGGCCATACAGAAGGGATGATTTTCATCTGGAAAGAACTAGTTTGGATGCTGTTACAGCTTTGGTGAAGATAAGAATGACTTTCTATATAATGTTACTCATAATTTTGTTGTTGATCCTCTGGTAATGTTAAGGCATTTTTCATGTCTCTGCTGTACAGATGGATCTGGATTTTTTTAAATTTATGTATGTTGGTAGCATAGTAAAATAAAAATCTTAATGAAAATTGGTCTGATTAAGCTCACTTTTGTTCATTTTCATTTTATAGGCAAGGAGGAGAGGTTTTGTAACGCAGCGCATTGACCAGAAGAATACAGAAGCCAACATTTTTTACAGCATCCTTGTTGTTGACAAAGTGCGTGATATTGATAAAGGCCAGTATACCTGCCATGTGAAGAGTGGACCATCAATCAAAGCTGTTAACACAACAGTCATTGTTTATGGTAAGAAGTGGTGCAGATTTGTAGAATACTGAATACTCATGTACCAGGTTCAGTCATACAATAGCTTTATGTCTTGAACAGAAAGTGGAAATGAATTTATAGCAGGTTCATCATGGCCAGAAAAAGAAGGGAGACCAGGGAGAATCTGGGCCTTTACTTCCATGACTGTTCTGTGTTTCTGGCAGTAGACCTATTAATGTTCAGTTTGATCACTGTTGTCTGCTAAATACTGTGATGACCCTGTTCTCAGTCAGCTCTGGAGGAGGCAATCTATCAAACTACAGTCTGGGGGAAAAAAAAGTTCAAGATGAATTTAAGTAGAAGAATTTATTTTCTTCTTCTATGGTACTTATTCACTGATTACTATGAAAAATAAAGATAAAAAATAGTCTAGCTGTGTACGGAGGAGGTAGCTGCTAGGCCATTCAGAAAAATGAAACAAGCACTAGATACTAGAACTCATTAAAGTGGTTTTACAGCGGGAGCCTCAAACGAGTTCCCTATGGACTGCCTGGACCGTCAGTGAAATCTACAAATTTCTGGTGTTATTTCAAATTTATGTGAACTAGGACTTTTTTGCATTGGGACTCCCTTCTTTGTGGCATCCTGTTATAATTAGGACTATCCAGGATCTTTGGAGCATCATTGGTATTAAAGACCAAGTGGTTGGTGGATGTCCTCTACGACAGGTGGCTTTTGGTTGAAATATTGATTAGTCTCATTTTTTCAGTTGTCCAACTTTTCTGTCTTGTCTCAAAGTGTGGTCTGAACACCCCACGCTGGTATTCTTAGAGAGTATTTCAACCCATTTTCCCTATTTAAGCTGGAATAAATCACTGAGATGAATCATGGTATCCACTTGTACTCATAAACAGCAACCTGAAGCAGTCAGAAACTGAGTTTTAGATTAAAGTTAGAGAAGCTGCAACTGTTGAAGGTAGCCCGTAATCTCTTATTCACATAAGCAACCCCATCTATGGGATACCAATGTCAGAAAGAGTCTGTGTGTAAATAACGGTTTGCAGAATCAGGACTGTATATTTATAACTTGACTTCTGTAATTAAACTACTGATTTGTCTTGTTTGTGTTATTTTCAATGTACACAGCAAGCTGGATTAAATATTGCACTGGTTTAATAGGTATTCAACATCCTTATGCAGTCTATAATGTGGGTAAATGTTGCACCATACGTATTACAAAATTGTTCAGAAATTCTTCATATTTGGAATGTTTTTATTTTGCTCAAGTGCAGTTAGAGGGTAAAAAAAAAAAGAAGAAGAAGAGACTTTTTTAATGCATTGTGTTTTATTGCCTCTGGTAAAACCCATCAACTTGCCAGAGAGTTTGAAATATGGGCAGTACAACTGGAAGAGAACAAATTCCAGCAGGTTGAGATTGTTCCAATGAAGTGATAAAGATTTGTTTGTTTGATGAAACAGCTGTTTACCAGTGACACAGAAAGTTTCTGCCTTTTCCTCTGCTGTTTTTCTGAAGGTGCCTTAAATCACCTCTGGCAGAATATGTTCTTTTGGGACATTTATTGATTCTTGGCCTTTAGGAGTGGAAGGGTCATCTGACCATCTAGTTCAGCTTCGCCAGTACCACAAACTGCCTTATCTTTTGTGTCTTTTGACTGAAGCACAGTGTGAATTTGGTTGCAATATGTCTTCTTCTGGAAGATTCATGGCCTGGAAACTGCATTTCAGTTTCTTTTATCTTTGTGGTATTCCTCTCTAAGATGTTAAGCTTTATTCTTGCTGTTGCCATGTGGGGACGTCAAAACTATTAAAGATTACTTTTATCTGGATTCCTGTTCTCTTTAGTAGAACAATTCTTTTTGCAGGCTGAAAATCAGTAATAAAGTGGACTCTTTTTATTTTCTTTAAGATAAAGTGTTCATTAATTTGAAACGTCGAAGAAAAACTGCACTGGAGGCTGTAGCTGGAAGAAAATCCTATCGTTTGTCAATGAAAGTGAAGGCATTTCCCTCTCCAGAGGTTATATGGTAGGACAACAACTACTTTCACATATGCGTACAGGACCTTTTCTTAGATGAAAAATACTATCTTGGTAAAATATTCAAATAAGGCCCCTTGAAATTGCAACAAACTGGAGACAATGCAGTTGTAGTTTTGTTGGAAGTTTCAGGGTTGTCTTGGGTTTTAACAATTTATGAGAACTTTGTCTCCATTTTGCAAGTGCAGAAAAGGAGATCTGGCAACTTTAAAGCTCATATCCCGAAATATTTTAGGTATCTCTCCTACTGAAATCAGTGGACACCATACAACTTGTATCTCTATCAAGCTTGACTGAAATGTTGCATCTAACTTCACTCAGACCTAGATATGAGACCTCAACTTCCTTTCCAGACATCAGGAGAAAAAAAGATTTTCATTAAAATAAATGACTGAATTGAGTCATACAGAAATGCGCTAGTAGAAAAAACAATGGAAGTTTGGTTTATTATATGGTGAAATGCAGGGTGTAGATCTCCTTTAGTGACTGAGCATTCACTTTGGCTCAAATATACTGTGTTAAGAAATCTTTTGAACAGTTTTTTATATTAATCCAAACCACTTTTATATGAAACAATGTTATCTATTCATGATCTCAAGTGCTGAGAGGTTTTTTTTGTTGTTGTTGTTTTGTTTTGTTTAAATCATTTTAAACACCAGTAGCTTTGGCTCAATTCATTGCACTTTAACAAAGGGTCTATGACAAGACTGATTAAGAAAACAAACCATAGACACATGAACAGTGAGAGTTCATGTAACTCACAGCCGGGAATTACTTTTACTCCAAACGTTTTGTTTTACAAAACCTTTACATTTATAGATCCACATGGAAAACTTAAGGGACAAAAGTAGAGCTGATGCTAGCAATTTATACAGTATTTTGAGTTGGCCTGTTGACTACACATATAGATCCAGAACTTCTGAAATATGAAAAAAAAAATCAATTTAAACAAGAATTTTTATTTATCTATTTATTTATTTATTACACTGAGGTTGGTCAAACACTGGAACAATTAGTCTAGAGAGACTGTGGAGTCTCCATCCTTGGAGATGCTAAAAACCAGACTGAAAATTGTCTTGGCCAACCGACCTTGCTTTGAACAGTAGGTTGGATTTGGTGACCTCCAAGGGCTCTTTCAGCCTCAGCCATTCCATGGTTCTGTAAAATACAGATGCAATGAAATGCCTAAATTCATAATCCTTAGACCAAATTTTTAGTGCTCTTTTACTGACAGTAGGTTTTCTGTAAATATTTACTAAACCCTGGGAATCTTTTAATCAAGTCCATCATTGTAATGAAACACTGTTGCACTCCTCTACTAACATCATGTCAACCTTCATACATCATGCAACCTACTAAAATGTGGTTTATGCTGTATTTTAGACTTTGAAGAAAAGTGGTGTGTTTCTTCAGGAATCTGTGTGTGAGAGACAGTATTTTCTATGCTGATTTTCTGTTATCTTTAAAAACATTCGCTTGATAGCAGGATATCTGATTCTTTAGTGCTTATCTAATCTACTTACTCTTCCTCTTCCTAAAATCACAGCTGTACTTAGGCTACTGTAATACTTTGTCCCAGGATGTATTCTGAGGTCATAGAGAGATGGTCAGTGCTGGATGATGCAACCTTTTTTGTCTGAATGACTCTTAGCCAAAATGGTTGTCTTCTAGACTAAATGGCATCACAAGCATGGAAAATTGGGATCTTCAGAGATAGAGCTGCAATTTTCAGCACCTCTCAAGTACTACAGAGACCTGTCAGATCCTTATCAATTTTATATAGAGAATAATGATACTTATAAAGCAGTTTGAAGAATACCAGTCTTATTTGTAAGGGAATGATAAGCCTCTGGTAAACAGAATCTCAGGCTGTAAATTCAGTTGTTGCCCAAAGATTGAGAAATGTGAAATGAAATAATGCAGACAGTTAAAGCTACATTATTTTTTCAAAATTTTGATTTCTGGAATTCTTTTAAACAGGTTAAAAGATGGACTACTTGCTGCAGAAAAGTGTGCCCGATACATGGTTAAAGACTATTCATTAATCATAAAGGATGTTGCTGAGGAAGATGCTGGAAACTACACTATAATATTGAGCATAAGGCAATGGAATTTGTCTAAGAATCTTACAGTCACTCTTACAGTAAATGGTAAGTTTACAGCATGTTCTCACCCTTCTCCCAGACATTGAACTAGATATTCTTTTATCTTGCGCATTTAAGGTCATTAAGTGTTTTCTTACTGACTTTCATGGACTTAAATCCAAGCCCCATGTGGAGTTTGACAGACCCATCTTGGAATCAGAAAATGGATGCTGGTTTTCATTAGAAAGGTTTCTGTCTTCCATGGTCACATACTTGTTCCTAATGACTTAAATGCGTTACTAACCACTCATCTGACTTGACTTAGGCTTGCTGTTTTTCTTTGTTTTCTTAGGGATTTTTCTTATTACTCACCCTGCAGGAATGTAGTATTTTCATGATCATGTAATACATTGGAGATGAGCTGGTTTTAATTGCTTTCTAATTTTTATCCTTTGCAGTGAAACCCCAGATATATGAAAATGCTGTGTCATCATTCCCTGATCCCAATCTGTATTCACTGGGCAGCAAGCAAGTGCTGACATGCACCGTGTATGGTATTCCTCAGCCTAAAATTAAGTGGATGTGGTATCCCTGCAGACAAAATCATTCTAGAATAAGGTAGGGCAACTTCCTTACTTCTATTTGACATGTTTTCCCTTACTATTACATTTAAATATTTGCTTTTTCCACAGAAATAAATCTTGCCTTGACTGTTGCTTAGTTAGTAGAGTTTGTGTGCTTTTAATTAATATAGTTTTTAGTAAGCATGTAGGCACAATGCGTTTTTTTCTGCATCATTATTTGGAAATGGAGGGCAGAGTTGTTATTTTGCATTACTATTTAGGTTTGTTTACAGTTCACTACCATTCATGCATGTAATGTCCAGAGGCGATAGGCGCTTTCTAATTTTTGAGGGAAGCATTGCAAACAATGTCTTGCAAAGTTCACACACTTTCTCATGAAGCAGAGCTCCATGCTTTCCTCTATGCTTTCCTCCATGCACAGTAATTCCCCTATGTGGCATCTTTTGAAATTCAACCAAACTAAAGAACTTTTTCCATTATGAAGGTCAAATGTGTTTTCTGATACATTGACTCACAGATTCAGTTCAGCAAGCCAAATGTGCCCAGCATTCTTCAGATGATATTTCAACAGCATAAAATATAAATGGTGCCATACAAGCTTACATGATGCTGA
>JBCJKH010021654.1:5083-16894 GCA_039877255.1 Loriculus beryllinus
CAGGCTGAGAAAGTTGGGGCTGTTCAGCCTAGAGAAGAGAAGGCTGCATGGAGACCTCGTAGCAGCCTTCCAGTATCTGAAGGGGGCCTGTAAGGATGCTGGGAAGGGACTCTTCATTAAGGACTGTAGTGATAGGACAAAGGGTAATGAGTTCAAACTTAAACAGGGGAAGTTTAGATTGCATCTAAGGAAGAAATTCTTTACTGTTAGGGTGGTGAGGCACTGGAATTGGTTGCCCAGGGAAGCTGTGAGTGCTCCATCCCTGGCAGTGTTCAAGAGGCCAGGTCGGACGAAGCCTTCCATGGCACCATTTAGTGTGAGGTGCCTCTGCCCACGGCAGAGGGGTTGGAACTAGATGATCTTAAGGTCCTTTCCAACCCTAACTGTTCTATGATTCTATGTTGGCCCTAACAAGTAAGTTCCCATAACTAGGAGTCCAGAAAAGCAGAGCAGATATATTCCAGAAGTTCAATACGACTTTTTTTTTTTTAATTATTTTTTTAAACCTGACAGCAACCTCCAAGAAAAGTCAGCAGGGTATCTCCAGCCATGCTAAGACAGCCAACCAGTATCAAAAATGATGCACAAGCAGATCTCTTGAATTCAGTACAAGTCTGAGAAGGGGGTTTTTTTCAGTTTGGACCTTGGAACTTCCAAATCCAAACTGGCCTAGCAATAGCACAATTGAATTCTCAGAACACTGAACTAACAGTACAAATAAAACTTCTTGGCCCAAAATCAGACATGTACAGAGGTTGCTGAATGTGTGTCTACATCTGTGACATGATTAATCCACATCATCAGTAAGGTACCTATAACTAAGATGAACTCTCTGAAAGATAATTTCAACACCTACATCTTATTATAAGTGGATATCAGAAATAGAGTAACTGGTTTATGACTTTTATTTTTTTAACAAGTAAGGAAAGCACAGAATCAAAGAAACATGACATCAGTCCTGGAAAAGAACCATGAACTAACAGTATCAGCACCTTTGCCAAAGCCTGGACTTGTGTCTGGGTTGGTCAGGTGAACAGGTGGATTTGAGCCTCTACCGTGCAAAAGTGAGTTTCAATAAGAGCACATCCTATGTGCAGAATAAAAACATGAAAGAGAAAAAATAAATAAATAAAACAGTCACTACTGCTGGGGGAACATAAACAGCAAGCAAACAAACAAATAAAAAAAAAAAAAAGGAAAAAACCAACCCACACTTGGCCAGATGGAGTAAGTACAACAGAAACTTCACAGGAAAGTCACAGGTAACAAACACACTAACACCCTAGGCAAATAAAAAACAACAAAGAAAAACCAACCAAAGTATTTAAACATGCATTAAATATTCTTTTAATAATTTACTACATTGATTTCGGAAGACCCAAAAATGCTAGAAGCAACAGAGAATACAATATGAAAGCTAAATGCATTAGTCACTCATCAGGTTAAAGAACAGCCCTGACAAACCTGACCAGAATGCATACCCACCTGTCCTGAAATAGAGACCCAGAGCAACTGAAACATAAACGCACTGAAGGAAAGAGTATGAAGAGCCTTGACAGTCCTTCTGAGAGATGCAGAAAATAAGACTGATTATATTTTCTGTGATGATTTAGGAATTAGAGGTGCATCTGTCCCTCCTTTCTTTTCAAGTCCTGTTCTCAAAATGAGTCAGCAGAGTTGTCACCAAACGTTTCCCATAATCCTCCATTATGAAGAACATCATTCTAAGTACAACATTCAGCAATGATGCCATGTGATGCTTTTTGCTAATGAGTGATTTGATCTTCAGCTGCTCATCTGAATCATGTAATACATTCTCATTTTAATAAACAGGAATCTAGACTTGTTCTCAATATTACAAATGAATACACTCAGCAACAAAAGACTGTCCAAACAGCAGCACTTGAATGTTTCATTTTCATTTCAATACTCTTATTTAATGCTTGTTAAACCCTGGTATTTTTATTTTTAAATGCATTTTTATGAACTCCCAGCTCAAGGGATTATTAATGATACACATCATACTTTATGTACAAATTACAGATACGCACAAATTACACACAGACGCCAGTTAGAAGAACTTAAATTAGCACATTTGTTTGCAGACACAAGAGGAATAATCTGAATTTGCTGTTCAAATTACATTAATTTTGTAAATTGTTGGTTTACAAATAGATAGTTGGTATTTTCAGTAACCTGAAACAACCAGCGTATTAATTATAACCATCATCAAAAAGGTACATTATTAAGAAATGCAAGTCTTAAGTGTTTTGCATGGTTTTGTTCAGGTACCTGTATCCTATGAATAGGATAGTATTTATGTCCATCCTATGTACAGGAAGAAATAATTTGCATATTGTTTTTTTAAGTACAGTTACTCTTACTATGGATATGTTTGCTGCTCTAGCATTTTTTCTTTTTTAGAAAGTCCTTTTCAAGCATGGCTGAAGTACAAACCAAAAAATGAGAAATCAATAGCTATATCAATGTGTTAATCACAGCAAATGGAGATGAATAGTAGATAATATTCAACTAAAGAATGACTCTTTTCCAATCTAGATGCTAAGGAAAAGCTGTTTACACAAATTTCTAACACTTCGCAGAGATCTTTTCAAACAGGTTTACCTTCAATGTCATCTTTAAATTCAAGCACATTTCTGAAGTACCAGTAACCTGTATACTATCTTGCTCTACCACCTAGGAACTGCACAGTCAGAGAAAAAATGATTCAGCACCTAATGGTGGGGCTGAGAGAGGAGTTTTAGGTGTTTTACAAAGCTCTGATCAGTTTGTGTGACTTATAACCACTGCTTCACCTTTTATTTATGAAATGTGCACAGAAGTAGTTGAGAAAACTGGACAGAGACCCAATTTTGAAACCTTCTAAATATCAGTATCCCCTACAGAGCACATGACTCTGCTGACATAGCACAGAAGAGCGCTCTACAGGCACACCTACATTGCTAGGGAAAAAGGAACGGTATCACTGCACCGGCATATGATCCCCTCCACCTGAGCTTACACACCCCTTAAGAAAGCTAGCTGTCCTGGGACAGCACTGAACTATTACGCAGATACTGCTTCAAAGCTGTCTGCTCAATTTGTATCTCATTTAACGGCAATACCTTTGTACCCAGACAGATTCTCAATGGCTGCAATGGGACTTAACACAGGTGAAGGGCTGTGTTAGTGGGACTCAGTTCCAAAGGAATTGACAAGTGCCCAAATACTCCTTACAAAGTATTACAGAATGTTCAAAGTAAACAAACAAATCTTACCTGCTGTTGTTGATTTTCCTACTCCCCCTTTTCCAGAAGCCAAGACCACCACCTGCTTAACTCCTTCTATGGGCTTCTGTTTTGGCAGCCCGCGTGACAAGATCTGGGCACGTTTGTCCTTTAGAGCCTCATCCCTGGAGCCTGAGGACTAACAAAACCAGAAACCAAGTGAATACGAATACACCACCCTGCAGTTCTCCCAGAGAAAGCTGACAGGGAAGAACCCACCTGCACGCTGAGAAATTTTCCCTACAGGTCCAAAACCACGCAGTTTCTCCCAAATGCAGCCTGTTTTACAGGCAGGCAAGCTGGGTGGAATGGGGTCTGCTTAAAAATCACCCCAGCGGGCACTTTCTTTAGACAAGAGTTACTACATACGATCTTACCACTTAAAAATAAATAAATAAATAAAGATGGCTTGTGCTAAAATAAACCAAAACACCACTTAAAAAGTTGGAATCTTTCACAAACAGGCTAGACCTAGCTGTCCTTTCACGTTACAGTTGCTTCAAGCACGACTCTCAGATCTAACAACGAAGGAAGAGAAGCCCTGGGTGCTGAGCCGCAGACGGAGGCGAGGCAGCTCTCCAGAAAGCTGTGCCTCCCAAGCCGTGTCAGAGGTACCTGTGCAAGTGCCGGTTCGCTGCAGCAAGTCCCCCCGAGCCGTTATTTCGGACGAAGAGGTACACGACGGCTCTCCCGCACTCTGCGGGCACTCCGCAGGACAGGAGTCTCCATCGATACCGGCAGCATTCCACCCGTTACCGGGTGGCCCAGTTCTACCACCAGCACAGGTGGCGAGCGACAGCTCGCTACTTCCACAGAGCTGACCCGGGTCCACGCAGAAACCAGGCGGACCCGCGTTCCCCTGCTCGGTCCCGCCATTTCCCCCGCAGACCGCCCCGCGCCACTAACGCTGAGGCGGCCGTATCCCCACAGCACGGAGCAGCTGCTGAACCGCCCGCTCCACGGCACAGCACGACACGGTACACCGAGCGGATCTGGGCCAAAACTGCCCTCCTGCCTCCTGGGCCCCCGGGAATCCCCCTCAAGAACACGGACAGCCCGACCCTTCGCGATCGGCAGGCAGGGCCATCCCGCTCCCCTCCCGCCCCGAGCGGACATGGCTCACGGCGGAGAGCTCACGCTTCACTCACCGCGGAGTCTGCAAACTGAGCGGTGCAAACGGCGGGCCCGCAGCCTGGGTCACGCCGCCACGTCGCTGGAGCCCTCCCGCCGCTGAAGGGGAAGCTGGCAGCGCGCAGTGCCCAGCACCGAGCGGGAGTCCCCATGCCCGCCGCCGGCCCGCCCCGGCGCGCTGAGATGGCGCCGTCTCGCCGCGCCTCGGCCCGCCCCTTGAGCCGGGCCGGGCTTCTGTCATCTCGGCCGGTGCCCTGTGCCCCACGATGGGGCTGAGCGGACCCATCAGGCCCGGGGATCGAGGAGATCTTGCTGGAGATGGAAGATTTTGTGCTGAGGGGCTGCGGCTGGGGACCTCGATGGAGACCGGCGCCTTCCCTAATAGAGTGCCGAGCGGTGGCACTGTAAAACAGCCGCAGCACAAGAAAGCAGCTCCCTGACGCTGTCTATAAGAAAACTGGGCCTAAGGGGAAAATACCGGGTGACCATACGTATTACAGAGTGGTTAGCGGTTATTCCTCACCGTGTTGCACTTGTCCCGCTGGCTCTCGGTCCCGTTTTTTCTCTGTGGCACTCCTTCAGCTGGTAGGTGCCTTCTGAATTCTCCTCTACGCACACAGTGGGTGGCCAAGAACTTGGCCCTTTATGTGTTTGTTTTCTGCAAATAAATATATACAATTTCATCATTTGGGACATTAATTAAAAGAACAAAGAGACCTGTAGCTGGGACAGATGCCGTCTGATTTGTTTTCTTGTTTGGTTTTCTTTGTTTGTTGGGGTTTTTTAATACTAATACTAAAGTACTAGTAATTGTTCTGGTTATAGTTTTGGTTTCCCAGCCATTTTACACCCACTCCATGGAAATTTCATCAAAGCCACGTTACTGTTCTTGAGTGAGATCTATTTAAAGCTTTAAAGATACAAAAAAAATCATCTACTGCTTCTCTTCCACCTACAAAGCTTGAAACCACAGAGTGGAAGGAAATTAGATCGGTTTGACATGATTTGCCCTTGACAATTCCATGAATAGTCCTTATTCATATAAGTGATACTATAGAAGTAATTCAGATCTTGGCAGTTTCAGGCCATTAGTTTTCAAAGGTAAAATACAGTGTAGATAGTGTCTTTTGTTGGTATCTGTTGTAATAGGTAATGGATCAGAGGACTTTACATTGGTTTAAAGCATTATTACAATAAACATTTCTTCTATTTCACAATGACCGGAATTTTTACAATTTCAAATGTTATTTTTTTAACCTGTGTTATTAGCATTTTACTAAAAAATACCATTTTCAAAGGCTTATTCCAGTGCTCAGCTACCACACAAAAATTGTAATTATAAAAAGAAATTCTTCTGCTATCCTTTAAGTGATTCTTATTCAAACTCTCATTTTTGTTGCACTAACGTGAGCATATTTTGAATAACTAACAGACACCTGAAGACATCAAATCGTTTTCCAGTAATTTACCCTACCGCCAAACCAAAATGCAGAAGAATCCTAAAAACTAATGAGCCACTTCATTTTGAAACTATGATCCAGATCTGCCTCAAGGGCCTTGTTTTCGTTGCCTCAGGAAATCATGTTACGTCTTGTTGTGCAAGAAAATTGCGTAATTGGTTTTCCCACCTTTAGCAGTTGGAGGCAGTGTTAAAAGTGCAAAATACGGTTGATTTCACAGAAATAAAATCAGTACAGCAGGATCACTGCTAGGCATACAGTTCAGATATCCATCACTTCAAAGTCTATGCAAAGAAAAGAAAATGGCAAAAAAAGTTCCATTGTATACTCTTTAGTTCTGAGAATAGTTCTAACAATGACTGGAACAACCCTCATGAATGTTTTTGTGGGATTGTTGTTTTGTAAAGCTGATCTAGCACAAAATGAAATTGAATAGTATGCTGAAGGGGCTTTCCAAAACTTACTAAGAAAGAACAATTCTCAGTATTTTTAGTTCTAAAATAATTCCCTCTAGCCTCGTTTGTTAGTAACAGGAGAGCTAATATGGCAGTAGGTTGTATTGAATGCAGATATGAAAAGCAGAATTTGGCCATTAAAAAGAAATTTAAATTTATTCAGCAATAAAGCAGGCATTTTCAAAATACCTTGATTGTTAACAGTAGAATACATGAATTAGAGTTTGATTGAGATGTACTCCATCATCTCTTCTAATTATAAAGACAGTTTCATGGATTATGCACTTCTCATAATTGCTTTTGGCTTCCTATTTAAATTTTCACATTTGAAAGTATTGGTGTGAGCAAGTTGTTTGCCCAACATGTCATTGCAGTCCACATACAGTTCTAAAATAAGGCACTAGGAAGATGCAACCAAAAATTAACAAACATTTTACTTCCAGATTTGAGTCCTTATGGAGACAACAGGCAATCTCTGCATCTGTCAGAAAATTCCACTCTGGACTTTTCAATAGTTCAAAAAAATGAAAGACACAATATATAATTTTAATGCAAATTGATGACATTTGCTTTAAGTAAGTGACAGAAAATGTTTAAATGTCTATTCAGCCAGAACGCTAACATGATAAAAATATAATTTATTTTTTGTCTGAAATCAGTTTGTCATGTGTTTAAGTGTATTCTGTCTCCAGCCAAAATCAATTAAGGGTATCCAGGTATAGCAAGGGAAGATTTGTTGCCGAAAGACTCCAAATTTAAAAATTAACATTTGAAAATTACTAAGTAGCTTGAGTGCAGTAGGAAGTAAGCAGCTAAAAAAAGAGTGTTTTATCAAGTCTGTAAGCTTTCAAGGGTGATGGAGCCCTGTATTTCCATTCACATTTCTGTGTGTCTGCACAGTAGTGTATTAACACCTTAGTGGCATATATACTATATAACATGCTACAAACTCTACTCATATGATCCATCCATTTTGGTCACAGTGGATGTGACCAAAACACATGATTGGTAAACTAGAAATTACATTAAAGAAAGGCTAAGGAAATGTTCTTCAAAACTAAAGGGTCATTTTGGCTTCTTGACCAGGGAGGCCTGTAATCTTTGGCCACAGAGGTATACCATAGCATACCAAGGCAAGTCTGTGTGGCATGGAGGTCACTGATTTCATTATTTTAGCTTGTGTGGTCAGCCAGCTGTGGCACATTTAAGATAAATAACATTAAAATGTTGCTTTTTATCATTTTGTCCACAAAACAATAATTATTTGGTTGGTGGGGAAAGTAAGTCTAAGGTACTGAAGTTTTAAGCCAGTTATCAAAGCTCATGTAATGGACTATGGGGATGATAAGAAATATAGATGATTCTATCATTAAATTGATATAATCTTCCATATATTGTTATATAGTAAAATAAGATACAATGCCTTAAAGAGTTATGGAAGTTGTAGCACTTCTGGGAAAGCCAGGAGAGCTCACTATGATTAAAATTTAGACACTCTGCTTCTATGTGAGCTTCAGACTGCTATAGAGCAAGGAGGTCATCTGGGATCATCACGTTCCCATTTTTCCATGCTACTTAAACTGGAGCAGTTGTTCCCAAGCTTTTTTAAAGCTAAGCCTAGTTGAAAAAAATGGCAATCTTCTGTGACTTCTTGCGCTCTTACCCAGCAGCTGCTAGAACCCAGAGCCTTGCTGCTCTGCCCTCATTTCTGAGCCTTGGGATCATTAGTGTGTCTCAGGATGGCTGCCACCTTCTTCCTTTGGCAGGAGACCAAGCCAGAGCTGCTCTCATGGCTCTCACCAGAATATCATTCTCCTGTGGGGCTGACAAACTATGTCTTCTTCCTGATAGGCTTAGATACTAAGGCCAACATCACTGATACTGAAGACCTTATGACCACTTGTTGCAAAGTAAATTTGGCCCAAAGGATTTTAACAGATTATGATTTCAAATATCCACACAAAACAAGTGAGGTTTACTTGTGTTTTCATATGAAACATTACCTTAAGAGGCAAACTACTTGTTATATATGGCAATACTTGAAACTGCAACATCTTAACAAACATAGTGAAAACACATACAAAAATAACAATGTATCATTTTTTCTTTTATCATGTGTATTCATATTTTCAATAATAATATTTTTTTACTGTGACAGTGGTGAGGTATTGGAACAGGCTATCCAAGGAGGTTGTGGCTGCCTCATCCCTGGCAGTGTTCAAGGCCAGCTTGGACTGGGCCTTGAGCAACCTGGTCTAGTGGAAGGTGTCCCTCCATATTGTTGAATATGCCTTTCAATAACAAAGCTACATAATTTTTCTTATGTACCTGATATATAGATATTCCTTGCATGAATGGAATGAACTCCAATTAACAATATTTCCATTGAACAAAAAGCAAAGGTTTTGATTTCTTTTTAAGTATTTCGAATCTTTGCCATATATGGCATATAAGGAAGACTTGCATTTTCTAGTCTTTCTTTCTTTCTCCTTTCCATTTTCTTTCCTTTTTTTTTTTTTTTTTTTCTTTTCCCCAGCAGTGGAGTTAAATTGCAATGATAAGATTCCTGGGGCAGAAAGACTCCTATTGTATTAGAGATTGTACAAATACAGGATAAAAATAATGTTCACTGGCCTAAAAGCTTCAGTAAACCATTTGACAGCACTGGTCTTAGTCATAAAGGCATTTAGTCACAATTTCAGTTTATGAAATAATTTTAATTCTGCTTTTCATTCATTTTTTCTCAGTAATGAGCTTATGCTTTAGAGGAAGCATTTTTGTTAACATCAGAACCTTAAGCCTAAATGATTTCTGTATAGCAAATGAATCTTATTTGGCCAATGAAGCTGATGGAGACATTACAATAACTTTTAGTGTTTCTGGTGTTTAATTATTTTAAAATTCTGGTTCATATTCCAAACAAGTTCAGTTTTGCTTCATGGCCATTTAATACTTATCTCATAAATACCAGAACACCAGCAGTACAAGGCATTTCAGAAGGCCATCAATACATTTGGTTGTATTCCATGAAAGCTTTTGCATTATGGATCTTGGAACTAATGTCTAAAACCCAACTCTATCACAGAAATAAATGCAATCTGCCTTCATCTAATTACTACCACTAAAGGATTACACTGTACCTTTTAACATACTGATTTAATCAAATTTTGACATGAAGAAATGTAGCTATTAGAGGAAATATGGAGACTATTCATAGAAAATAGAAAATTGTTTTGACAGTTAAGTGATTTGTTGAATTGAGCCCTTTGCTTATTAGCTCACACTTAGGACTCATGGAAGTCATTAGAAAAAGGAGATTTGCAAAGCAGGGTTGTGTTGTGCAACCCACTTCTTGACAGTATTAACTGCTGAAGCAGGACTAGAATTTTTTGTTAGTGAATGAGCCCTAGCCAAAAATACATCAAGAACTGTCAAAAGTAAAGATGAGTCACAGTGTCCAAAGAATATTTCCTGCAATTAATTAACTTCCTAGTACAGATGTAGAGTAGAATCTACAGATGTAGAAAAACATCACAAGAAGGTAAACTGAGTCATTCTCTAAGCTGCAGAGTGCATTAGTTAGATTTGTGTTTTCTGTATCAGGAGCTAAAATACCTCATATTTTGGGGCACCAAAATGACAGGGTTTTTTTCATTTGGACGTGGCCCTCACTCAGACTGTCACTATGAAGAAGCAATTGATTTTTTTTGACCTATGGAAAACAGAGTAACCAGGGAAAGATCAAATATCTGTAATTGATATTAAAATATTCCACATTACAGAGTAATTGTTTTACCCAGTTATTCATAAAACTGTAAGCCTCTAGTGGTTCCAAGAATTATCTGTGAAATAAAAAGCTCTTTAAGAAGAAGTTACACCAAACACCATTTTTCTATTCTGTTAGAACATCAAATATTGAAGATAAAATCTGTAGCAGCTATTTAGCATCTATTGTAAAAGAAAGAAACTCTGACCCTTTGGCAGCTTAAAAAAAAAAAAAAAAAAAAAACCAAACACTGAGAGATTATGTGAAAAATCTCCTTTTATCATTGCAGTGCTTCTGAGGTATCAAATAAAGTAATGATTTCATCCCAGATGAGTTCAGAAACATGCATGAAAAAAACCTGCGTTTTAAGGAAGTGTGAAAACTCAGTATTAAAAAGCAGTTCTTGAAACTGGAAGCTCTGTGAAACATGTTAAGCCACACTGGAAATCATAGCAGGAAGCCACATTATTTCTTGACACGTGGTCCATTATCTTATTTGAAACCATGAATATTCATTACAATTTACAGTCTTCTATTATTTAGCTCACTGCATTAAACATCTGCTTTTTTCTCACAAGACCTGAGGGGAAACAAGATCACCCTCTATTTATGTTGGTTAAAATAACAAAAGGATTATATATTCACTGTTGTATTAAGTGAAACGAACCATCAAGGGTGATGGTAAATGCAAGTCCTACAGTTGCTATTTGTTTTAAGGGGAATTAGTTCCCAAAACGCAATTTTAAGAAAAGCCCACAGATCAACATTACTGTCTGTGTATGATGCAGTGCTACAGCAAAGCAAGATACCCATTTATGTTCTAATGGGATGTTCTTACATTGAAGGGAATAAAATGCCAAAATCTGTCAACCCTGCTTGGCTCATTGAGCTCTGGCAATCTTGTTGAACTGTGCCATGAAAGAGGCTGCCATTTTCTAAGAACAGCTCCAACAGCTGATAAATGACAGACCAAGCATATGATTAGTGCCTCCTCAAACTTACACAGTTTCATCACGATGCATGGCAAATAGCACTTGGGATGACTTCAGAGGTTTGCCATTCAGAGAATTTTCTAATGACCTATCATTTGTGTGCACACTTTCCTGACTAGCTAGGGATAAGTATGCCTGAAGGGAAAAAAAGATAGGAGCTTTGGCTCAAGGAGAAAGCTTTTGGCCTGAAGCTGTAGCAAGTTTTATTTTGGAAGTCATCCACATAAAGGCAAAGAAATTACGTGCAGCCTGATTATGCCTGCATATTCAACTGTAACTGCAGGCAAGAAGTCCTCCAGGTACACAGAGAATAATAAATGACCTTTCATTCTATTATGAAGGAGCAGAAAAAGCCACATCTCAATCCATGTACATTTGTAATAATAAAATGAGGCTTTATACCAATAGCGTGATAAGTTTACACATGAAATCTATTGAAAACATAGAAACTCAAGTTCCAGCTCCTAGAAGATATTGATACATTTTTGTCTGTGGTAATGTGTTCACATTATCATCAAAATTTCTCACTGAAAATGAAACAAACAAACAAAACAACCTAACAAAACCACACCTCTGTAGCACTAATTACTACTGCAAAAGTGTTTATGAGGTGCAGAGAGTAGTGATAGTGATGCAGCAATACCTGGGGAGGAGAACAGATCTGAATTGCTTTACATGGCAGAAGCAGAGGGCAGTATACAGCATAACAGGGACGATGAT
>JBCJKH010021655.1:0-30980 GCA_039877255.1 Loriculus beryllinus
TACAAGTGGTTCTTTCCAAAGTGCATTGTTTTGCAGGGCTAAATCCTTGGACCTCATATCAGCAATTTCCCCTGGAATTTAGGACTTAAAGGAAGCCTCTGGTCACTTTCTTCCACTTCTACTTTCCTTTTCTTCTCTCCCTTAACTTTTCATAAAATTAGGTATTAGGGATTTGTCTCACCTAGGATTCTCAGTCCCTCCTTCAATCCCAGCACCCAGCCAGGCAGTATCAGCAAGAGGTCAAGAAAAATGTGGCCCAATTATGGTGTTCCAAAGGAGAATAATGAGAATAAGCAGAGAGCTAACATATATTGGCATAAGGGAAAAGCAAAGGAATTGCAGTTATTAGGTAAGCAGAAAAATAAACTGAAGGTAGTCAAGATAATGAAAGTTATAAAGGAAAAAAAAAATAGTATGTAGCTATGACATGAAGTAATGGCTCAACTTGAAGTAAGGGCAAGTTAAAGTAGTATAATTTTCTAATATTAGAAATGATAGAGCAGTCAGATGGATTGAGTGGATTGATCTGGAAGTCTCTCTAGTAGGCATTCATTGTCCAAGGTGGGGATAGTTCTGACTCTTGCTCACTTGCTTGGTGACACTAACGGATGGATCTTTTTCTTCCTCTATCCCCTGCAATCCCTGTTTACACTGCAGAGTGAGGACTGTCTTGCTAGATGTCTGTGCAGTACTAACTATAACAAGATTTCTATCTCACTTCAGTCTGGTAAGTATTAGCACAGCACAACTAACAGGCAGGAATTAACATTAAGAGGCACGTAGTAACATTGAGAATTACTTCTGACTGCATATTGCCATTGAAAGGAACAGCAGAATGTTACTTCTGCGTAACAGTAATATCCTTAAGTATAGCAGTATCTTTAACTATCTTCTACATGTAAAGTAACTCATGCTTTAGAATTTACGCATATATGTTTATAACTAGAATATTTTTTAAAATATATAAATATATGCCCAAGGAAGTTGTGAATGCTCCATCCCTGGCAGTGTTCAAGGCCAGGTTGGACACATGTTGGGTGACATGGTTTAGTGTGAGGTGTCCCTGCTCATGGCAGGGGGGTTGGAACTGGATGAGCTTAAGGTCCTTTCCAACCCTAACTATTCTATGATTCTATAAGTATAGAAATATATAAATATATATAAAACCTAGGTCTTCTGAGAGGAAAAATAAATTCAGTGAAGAGACTGGTAATAGCTGTCATCAGGATTAATGATTTAGATGTGGCTGCCAGAGACCTACACTGAAACCAAAGCCCTGGAAGCAGACATATCTGGACACAACTCTCCTTTTAACTGTAATTCAAGGCTAGGCCTACCAGGAACAGATTCATACAAGGCAGACAATTTTGTTGTGGACAGTAGCAAAGCTCTTCCAAGTCTGTAGCTAAGCCTGTGTAGGAACATATCAGCCACTTCTATTAAACACACAGTGGAGGATGTGACAAAACCTCGTTTCATTGCTTATGAATGAAATTTTAAAAATGCTTTAGAGCAAATTTTTTGTTGCCCAGTCTCAAGGCTTCTTTAACTCTTTATCCTCAGCCAGCTACCCGCTGTCTCCATCTTATAGCCCCATGCCACATCCTCACTTGAAAAGTGCAGATCCCACTGCTGTTGTGGGAACTGCTGAACCTGTCCTAGTGCCCTATATATGTGTGCTACATGTATCAGCTCTTCAGAAGTAGGGGCCTGTGTGCAAGGTCCTAACATTCAGTAATTGTAGTGCCATTTAAGGTCTCGTACTCTGCTCCAAAAGAAGAGTAAATTACCTCAGCTCAGTCATAGGGGAACAAGACATAGCCTGAGAAAGTCATGACAGAGCTCCTGACCCGGGATAGTCTGATGCAAGGAAAGCTCTGAGCTCAAGGAATTTGTACTAAGTTCTTCAGGTACAAAGCAAAAGGAAAAAAGCTAAAGGAAATAAAAATGTTGTTAATTAAAAACATTCATGACTAAATACATGTTTGAGTTCCATAGCTTTCTGGGATCTATTAGGTTTCTGAGCTGTTACAGAGGCTTGTAAACCTTGATTACAGTCCCTTATGAAGAAATTCACCTACAGCTTCTCACAGAAAGGTGGGAAAACAGCTTTGATGGAACAAAAGAGAACGTGCTATTTATTGTGCAGAATTTCTCTTCTAATAATTCCTGTTTCATTTCAGAATCCTAATTCAAATCCCACTGATTCTGAAATTCTCCAAGTACTATCTACAATATTCCCTGGTAAACACAGCAAAACCAATTCATAGGGAGTGTATTTCAGGATTTAGGGGATTATGACATCTGCATGATCTTTCTCAAATACAAACTGGGGATAAAAATGGTAACACAACACACTTGGTTACTGTCTCCTCCACCTTCTCTAAAAAACAGCCAAAAAAATAAGAAGTATCGCACAGGGGATAACCCATTTAATGTCATAGAAGCAATTCCTTCAGTGATGGATTCAATCAACAGTAAGCACACAGAGAATAGTTCCTGCTGTGCAAAGCCTATCCAAAGGTATGGATGTTTCAAGGTTTTCTTGATAGACTGACTATTGTTCTTAGCCCATACACTCTCTTTTGCCATGCTGTTCGTTAGGTAGACTGCCTGATATTCAGTGGTGTGCTGATACGCTTTTCAGTATATGATGATATACTTGGGAGTCCAACTAATAATTGGAATTGTTTGCTGTGGAATTGTATAGCATTTGAGTTTTTCAGTGTTTAAATCTACACAGATTGCTCTGGAGATCCCAAAGAATTGGCTGCTGTTTACAAATGTACAGTCATAATCCCTTTAAAAGAAGTGAGCCTCTGAGCTGGGAACTGCCTTGCAAGGCATGAGATTCCCAAGAAGACAGATCGTCTCACATATTGATACAACATCACAATGCAAATATCATATTGCAGTGTCGGGACAACAAGCAACAAGTGTTTTGTGGCTCTCTCAAAATCCATTTGATGTGATCCATCCCTCCTCTCATTCCTTCTGTCTGTGCACAGAAAATGTGGTTTGTTTCTTCTCTCCTGCTGGATGCTTGGAAAAATAAGAGATGAAGGCTTGAAAAACATGCTGCATACCAGCTACATTAGCTGCCCTCAAGAGCCACAAATAGCCCTATTATTCTTCCAGAATATTTATATTACAGTAGTGCCTAGAGGCTCCAGAGAACAGCAGGGCTGTACAAAACCAGGCTGCGTGCCAGCCACTGTATAAATGCATGTTAATACGCAGCCCGTTCTCTCACTACAGCCTCTCTTATATACCACAGAATTAAAGATGTTTTCTCCTCAAATGCTCCTGCGAGACAGGGTGGCTCTAGATACCTGCAGGTCCCTCACTGCAGCCAAAACCCTGACTAGTTTTGACAGGAGACTAGTCAAAAAAACTTTCAAGTGCCATCTTACGAGTGGGTAAACTGATATTTATCTACAAAACCCTTAAGTTGATATTACCCACTCATACCCTCACAGATTTCGTACACTCATACTCTTTCTTGAAATAGCTTTTTTATATAGATGTGTATATTTTGCAGAAGCAGGCTGTTTTGATAATTAAGTCAGGTGGTGTTGGAAGCGGACATGTGTTTACAATAATATTATGTCTTTCATAAGAATTATGAATTATGAATAATTATTTCATAAAAATTATTATGTATTTCAAGCTAAGGTATTAACAAGAAATCAGGGGGTTTGCTGCAGCTGTGAAGATTATGTATACAAGTAGGGGTGACTTGTACTAGCAAACCCACCTCTCAACATCAGCAGTTTGAAGAATTTCTTCATGTGACAGAGCAAGAATCAGGAATGCAAAGGGCAGCATCGCTGAAGTGTTACAAGAAGTGTTACTCACTTCAGCTGATACACCATGCTTTTATGAGAAAAAAACATGTCAACTGAATAGCAGCTTACATTGCGTTCCTCATAAAGTACGCTGCATGAGTAACAACCTTTTCACATATTGCAGGGGCTAAAGGTCTCAGGATCAGATGAACAAGGTCAATGTTAATTAATGCTTTAACTAATCACACAGTAAGTGCTTCCAGCCACAGACAGCCCATAATATTGACTTAATCTGCTGTGTACATGGCCTAGAGGTACTGTGATTGTTGTAATTTTCCAAAAGCATATTTATGCATGTAATAGTGAACTCAGTATTAAACTTGCAGGAAATCAGGTGTGCTTTTTAGGACTGATGCTCAGTGCTTGTACCACCATTTAATCAGTTTATACAGATAAGCAACTAAGTGCCCCCAGCTTCCCAACTCTGCATTTTGCTGTCTGTTCAGTGCCTAATCAAGTGCAGCATTACAACAAGCTGGCACTCAAAAGGAGTGACCACTGGTTTGCTACTGGGTACACAGAAAGCTGCATCCATAACTCAAAGCTTTTCTGTTGCTGGACAGTGCGTGGGCCAGAGGCATAGCAACGGAATTAGTAGACGTGCTGGGACAAGACCAACAGGGCAAAACCAAAACCCCAAAACAAATAGCAAAAAAAAGTGAGGACGCAAAGAGGAACAAGAAAAGTTAAACCCTTTCACCTCCAAGTCATAAACATCTCTTTTGATCTCTGTATCTCCTGTTTCTGATCTGACAAGTATTACAAATGCCAAGCCCACACCCCATTTCCCTCCAGTGATTAATGTGCTACGGTCTTTCTGAAAGCTTAAAGAGCTCTCCCTCTGGGCCACAACATTTGATAAAGAAATGAAGCCTGGCGATTAATAATTCCCCGGGCTGAGTTTTTGTTTAATAACTATTCTGTCAGTGATAGATCTAAAGGGCGAGGGTGTGGATGTGCGTGCATGCGGAGGGAGTAATTTGATTGTGGCCAGGAGACTTGGCAGGCTGGCATTACAAAGCAGCTCTTTAGCAATGGCTGGAAAACCAGCATGACAAATCGCTCCGTACTCTGCTTCCCCAGCCTGCCCCCTCTCCAGCAGAGCTATCTCATTAGACTCAAGCCAGCCAATCCAAGCCTATGATTTGGGAAATATTTCCTTTTTGACATTCAAGAGAACAATTCCTTACCCAGGGAAAATTACATTTAAAAATAAATGGAAAAGCATCAATCAGCTAGGAAAATATATTCAGCTTCTGGATCTCTGGAGAGAAAGTGGTTTTTTTTATTTTATTATATTTAAATAGGACTGAAGGCCATGGTTTGATTTTTTAAAAACCTGAGATAACTATAGAGATAACACTGTAACATTTGCATATAAACTGTTACCTTATCTTTATATAGAGACAATCTTTTTCATTAGAGTTAAATCTTGAATATTTACAGACCTGTAGAGATGTACTAGCAGATACATTTTAGTAGAGACAGGTATGCTCCATAGTACTAGAAACTGCAAGGCCTATTCTGGAGTGATTTGTACATGTGTTTTTAAACCAGAAAGCCAGCTGTGTTTCCAGGTGAGCTCTTTAAGAATTCTTAAGCTTCCTTTCAAGATTTAAAATGTTTTTAAAATAGGTTCCCTTTTAAAGCAGTTGTCTCTGCTGAACAGTATCTTGTTCTTGCTTCCTTAGTCCAGAAAAAATGTCAGCCAAGCCACTACAGAGCAATTTTTTCGTGTGTGGTAGCACCAAAATTGGCCCATGCAGGCTATTCTTCTTCATAACATCTCAACTTATGTGCTGAGCCAAAAGAATAGAACAATCACACTAATGACAGCTTTCCTGGAGCATCCAGAAATCCTTGCTGAGATAACACTGTCTCAAGGAGCTGCTATTTAAAGCTCTGGGCTTCTGCCCTTTCCTAACCATAGCTACTGCTACTCAGGCTTCTGCACAGCCATGCATCATCAATCCCACTGAAGATTGCCTCCCCATCAGATAGGCTAAATGACTCTAACACACTTCACCCAAAAGGAGCTGGGTTGGCTTAGGCAGCTTAAGTTAGTCCTTACTACAGCTGCTGACCTGTCAGAGATGGAATCAGATGAATCACATGAAAGAGTCTCGGCAGCCAAGGGTGTTCACCCAGCACCATACATCAGGAATAAGCACCAGGGATTCTAGCTTCTAGTTGAGCTTCCCTGTTGATGAAGCTCACTGCCTTTATGACTCTGACAAAAAATACATTCAGCAAAACCTTCTAATGAGATTCCCCACAAATGTATGTAAGGAGATATTTTCATATTATGAGAGATTATGAATTTTATCCAGGGGGTAAATAACCTAGCAAATTAAATGTCATTGCTAGGCCAGGAAAGAAGAATTCATTACATCACCTTTTCCTAATGGGACATTATAACTGATCGTGTTTTATTTCTGCAGTCCTGCAAGCTCTACCACATCCCATAATTCACTGCAGTGTTGGAATTCAAGCTTTGCCCATATCATTTCACGAAGATGAAGTGCTAGTGCTGCTCTGAATTACATTTCTATTCATTTTGCTCATTTTTTTAAGTATTTGCTTCCCATACATAAATTGTTACTATTATATAAAGCTTCGCTAAGGCACCTTGCTGACAATTTTTCCTCTTTTCCTCTGAATTAATAACAAAATGCAAATCAGTAGCAGTGGATTTTTTCTTTCCACTTAATACAAAGCTTGAATAACAGAGCATTTAAAGATTTACAATACATATTAATGGCATTTAAGGACCCTTCAGAGTAAATGCACCTTTAGTTTTCATCTTCTCCTTCTATATTCATGTTTTCCTGTATTATGCCTGTTCTCTGCACCTCACACACTTTAGAACAAGGCCACCTCATCACGTTCTTTCTTCTCTGCCCCTTCCTTTTCAGTTGGCAGCAAAATCTCTCTCACTACTTAAAGAAAAATGACCACTCATTCCTTCCGCCACCCCCACACTGCAGAGTGAAAGCTCAATATATCTGGCCACCTGGATAAATCCAGGCAGCATTGTCAAGGCTGAATGTCAGGACACAGTCACAAAGGCTGCTGCTCTATTAAATTCTTTAGCTGATAAAACACTGGTGTGGCAGATTTAGTCTGCGCCATTGCAGTCCAAACAACTGACTATTGCTCATAGATGAACAGCAGTTTGTAAGACTGGGCCAGATTTTTTACCTCCTTTACTCAATTAAAGCTCTCTGTTGTGCATATAGTTTCTGCTTTGTCAGTGTCACTACTTAGTTATTACTTTTTCTGCAATGGTGAAATGATAGACATCTAAAAACACCCCAACAATCAAAATTAGACAAAACCCAAACACTTAAAAATCAAAACAATTTCCCAAATTATCTCCTCCAGATTTTATGTGAAAAGAATTTATTTGACTATATTTTAACAAAATGACACCTTTTCCCCCAGCTGCACTTTAGCCTTATAATAGGAGGATTGTTTTGTGGACATCATGAGTCATGTGAATGAAAACATGTCATCTGCATCACCATCTTCCATCATCTCCCTGGAACAGCCAGATCCACAACACTGTTAACCATTTTTACTTTTCCAAGAAGATATTCCTTCCTCCCCTGCGCCTTTGGGGTTCAAGCAGTTTTGTGGTATCTTTAGAAATTATCACCTCTCCCTAGCTGCTAGCTGTTTGTTATAATGATGATACACACTGATCCCAGTTAGAAAACTGTTGCCAACTTTAGCATCATTTTGTGGATGCATTTGGTTTGGATCTATCACTGTGCTGAGAGATTGTGCAGCTCTGATCATTCCTGAGCTGTCCTGGAAAAACATAACCAGAAATAATAGCTTTCCCTTCTTGCTTAAGGCTCATTAAACCCAGAAGCTAGACTCACCCATCACCTGCAGAGTGTGCAAAACCCAAGAGCCATTGCCTACTCTCTTAGCCCACAGTACTCAAGAAGGAAACTGAAGAAGTTGTCACACATTTCTCCAAAGCCAGATCATTTTAAAACATTGCTTATTTCAAACAGAACCTAAATATATGTTTCAGTAAGTCAGAGGAAGGAATATTCCATCACGGTCCAGGGAGAACCAGTCCAGGGCATGCCAGGTACCAGCTGCATTGCTGGAGCACATTAGCAGCTCTGAGTGCCAGAAACCAGCACTGGGTGGCAGGCTAGGACAGCACTTAGCAGTGTCTCCCAGCCCTGGTGCATCACTCCTCAGCTTCCTTCCTTGTCGCTTATGAAAATTTTACAAACCTTTAGTAGGATGGTAAAGCAGAAGAAGCTCATGCACCCAGCACTGGGGACTGTCTTGCTCTATTAGGTGTTCCTAAGAAACCAGGCAGAGCTCTCCCTCTCCCTGCAGCCAAAGGAGACTACAGATATTGGCTCCCTCTTTTCTGTGTTTGTCCAGGCAACTAATCTTGTGGGTGTAATTTTAGAATAGAGCAGTCTGGTAGTCATACATTAATAAGCATATCTTGTTCTGTATCCCTGCGTGATGTAAAAACAACTTGGAAGTCATCAGCCTTCTTCTCCATGAAAGCTGCCACTAAAACCTTCCCCCATCACCACTAATAAAGGCGGGATTAACTTGCAAAGTGATCCCCGGACACAGATCAGCCCTCCTTCATCCATAGGAAAAGAAATGTCTGTGAGGCATATGTGCAAATGCCTGAGACAAAGTCAGCTGATGGGAACAGAGACATTTCTATTTGCCACAACAAGCTACTGATGCTTCTTGTGCACTATTGCAATCTCTATTGCACTATTTCAACCTTACAATTACACTACTGCAATCTCCTTCATATGTGTTTGGGTGCTGTGTTACAGACCAGTCTACTCCTAGACCTACTATGATTCACACCAAGCATCTACGGAGCATTCAAACACTCAGGCTCTGTCTGAATGCATAAAATGCTAATCTCATTAGATTTCTCATTTTCAGTGTAATATTGTCACAGTGCTATGCACCACTGCCACAGATTAGCAGGCTTGCCAGAACTGAGCCCCACTAATGAGTTAATCCAACTAACACTCAAATCCCAAATCAGATTTAAAGCCATCTAGACAGAGGATCCAGCAAGGATGGCTGATGGGTAGGAAGGGAGAGGGTCGGCCTTGTTTTGAGAGAAGTAGTTGTTGATTAAGTGAACAGTGGGTATAAGGGACAAGCAAGCATGCATTTTTTACGTAGGAGAGGTTCAGTCAAACTCTAAGTTACCAGGCATGGGCAATAGCCCAAATGGGCTTGAGAAATAATTTGCAGTAACTCATATATCTGTATGGATTGTCAGCTTCCAACTGAGAGACACTTACCTATAAAAATGAGGAGCTAACAAAGTTTCTATTGCCATTATTTAAGCTACAGTGCTTGGAAGGTCTAAGCAGATTATAGATCTGAGCTGATTCATTCCAGCCAGGAACCTTGAGATGAGAGGAAGGTTTTCACGTATTAGTTTCTTATTCTGCCAGTAACCCAACATGCTGAAGGGATGCACAGAGGCTCAAAGGAAAGTCACTGAGGGAAACACACATCTCTTATTGTTTGCATTCCAAATAGGCTCTTAAAATGTATCTGCAGCCTGAAGGGTAGAGCTGGCAGGGACCTCTTTTTTTTTTTTTGCAAAAAAAATGGTTTTTTGCAATGTTGATGTATTTCCCTGGACAGAAATATCATTTCCTGTCCAACAATTAATCCAGAGTTACTTGTGCCCAAAGAGTGGCCAGAAAACAGATGGTTTGCCAGTGCACTTATTTCCTCCTTGTGGATCCAGTCCTGTATATTTTACTCGGGAAAGTAGTCCACTGCCCGCAGTAGGATTTGGTGGTGGGTTTTTTTTTTGCCAGTGGCAAATAATAACTCTTGTATTTTTCAATGGAAACCCAAGAGCTTAGCACCAGGGCCACACAGTTGCAGAGAAATGAACTGCATTTTATGCAGTTGTGCATCATTTGACTGTGGATGGAGCTAGAAAGAAGGAGGTTTGCCAGTAAGAAGAATCAACTTGTTATGGATCCCTCTCTCTCCAGGAACTTTCATGGAACAAGTGCTGTGTTAAGAAAACCTTTCTTCACAGAAACCATGCTTCTCACCACATTTCTTATTGTTGCATCTCCTAACTATTCTGTCAAGCCCAGTGGTCTGAGTGAGAATCAAGAGAAGTCAACATGAATCTGTTGATTTCACAGCATCTTGATTGAGGCTTTAAACTGCATTGCATACAAACAGGATAGCTTGACTATGTCCCTTTCCACCTCTCACTAGGCAAACAGATAAGTAGTAAGCAGTGCATTTGAAGAAAGAAGGTCCATTTTTGTTTATTGCGTGGTAACTCCCTGCTGATAAAGCATGCCAAAATGCTGCCAATTTTTAATCATAAGATAAATTTTCCAGGTCCTTCACATCCTTTTAAGTGATCCCAAATAAATCCCAATGTAAAGGGTGTGAAATAGCCAGTAGTCCCAAACTTTCCAAATGTAGCAAAGCTGCCAGGAACATGGGTTTTGTGAGTACAGATCCCACCCCTTCCAGAGACAACTGCCCACAACAATCTTCTGCTCCATACTAACAAGGTACTAATAACAATAGTAATCACAGTTTGCCTGCTCAGCTCACCCCAGGAGCATGGTAGCAAATTGATGATAATTTCTCATTGTGAATTATGACATAGGCGCATCACCTCACCCCTGGAATAAAGCAGCACCTGCCAATCCTGTTAAAACAGCAAGGGGAAAAATGAAAGCCCTGCCGTAGCCAATCTGATTCCCTGCTGACTCTAATTACCCAGACGGGAATTTACAATTGCTTCCTCCACCAACTCCTGCTCTGCAGTCTGCAGACTTTGGCTAGTTCTTTCTTTTGTATGCCTACTGCCACTGAGTGGATTGAGTTCCTAATGAGTCTTGACACTAATGGTACAAGGAGACAGCACAATTACATATCCCCCTCCCATTCAGAGCAAACCTGGCAGGAAATGACCTGAGACCTCACACCCTTCTACCCCAAAGAATCCAGTTATAATGCCTCAGGAGCAGGGCCAGCTGGTGCGCACTCCCCCCTCCAGCTGCCCTCACTTCCCGTTTCCACTGTTCAGGTGGCTGGAAACAGCTCTTTATGGCCCAATCCATGACTGGTGCATTGAGGCTAATACAGAAGTCAGAGAAGCCAAAGAACATTTCAAACTGAAGCCAATCAAGAAAGGAAAGGGAAAAAAAAAAAAACCAACATTATTTCACACATGTGCTGGAGAGCTCTAGCACACAGTTGTTGTGTATTATGTGTTTAACAATGTGTGTAACTCAGACTGCTTTAAAGTAGGAAGGGAAGACGTGCTTCTATGATTTCCATGTTGATTGTTTTCCAGGTGTAAAAGATACTGGAGCTACCTATTGAATTGTGAGCTAATCACAAAAAAAAAAAAAAGATGTTGTCTGCTAATGAGGATGCAGATCCATGAGAAGCATCTTAGCTGGCGAGGAATAAATGTCTTCCACTCCTTGAGTGAGCAGCGGTCTACAAAAGATGTCTTCTGCATGTAGCCAATGTTGCCACATCATCTGAACAACTCGATAGTACTTTTGCCTCTGTCAAAAGCCCTTCAAAAGAAAGCACTAGCCCCAGCGTACAGGTGGAAAGATGAGACAGAGGACCAAGGACACAGCAGAGCCTGATCAAAGGACAAAATAGGCCCAAATCAGCTTATTCCAACTCCAGTGCTCTATATATAAATACCACTTCTCTTATGCCAGTAACTCTGAACCCAGCATTTCATGTATCAATTAATCTCTTTCACTGCTTTACTATGATAGCATAATCTACTTCTATTAACCTCACTATTCCTTCTCTTTCCCCTCAGGGGCCTGCAAGTCTTTTGCCCCACAGCTGTTTATCATTATGTATGGGACATTTCTCTCAGCCCTCAAAGAGTCCATCTGGCCTTTTTACACCCAGGTAGAAAGGAGCTGCTGTAGTTCCCAGCTGCTCAGCAGCCTCTGTCTTGTTACCCTCCCCAGTATGTACTTTCTCTGCTGGACAGCATCATCTGTAGTACTCGAGGGCTGCCATCAGCACGAGTGAAATCTTTAACTACAATGCTTATGAACTACTACATTTTAACATAAAGGGAAAAGATTGGAAAATTTACCTCCAGTCCAACTCCACTAGCAGCAGTTACAACATGAATCATTTCAAGGATCACTTCTACCCTTTGCATCCTCTTCTACTCCAAAATTGGGTCTTAAACATATACAATTTTAAGAAAACAGCTAATTTTAATCCCACTCATTGCTCTTTTCCTTATTGATAGCGGTGCTCTGAACCACATCGTATCCTGAGAAGTTTTGAGGAACAATTTATGCAGAGAAAGCATCACAATTATCCAGGTGTTGCTATTCTGTAACTGCACAAAGCATTCCATACTTGCAAAACACGAAAAAGGATCAGTAATTTCAAGTGGCTCGTGGAACTCCTAATGGAGTTTTTTCTTTTTACTTTTCTCTCCAGTTTTAAAGTACTATTTATTGTAGTATTCGATTAAGAACAAGGGTTTACTATAGCAACCGCAGCAATGAGAGGTGCTATTCATACGCAGTCTCTGAAATACAAGCTTTTAAGCACCTTCTTAGCAACACTTCTTAATAAACCTATGGCATAGAAGTGTGCTATGTAGTTTATAAGGAGTTACTTGCACATTAAGTCTGCAGGAACAGTATTGCTTAAGGTCTTCCCCTTCCTCTGTGATTCTAACATCCTAAAATTAGCACACTTGTTACCAGAGAACATCACTAGTAAAAATACAAAGACATCTTCGGACAAGGACTACAAAGATCTGTCATATGGCAGCTTTTCTCTCTGCCACTATGTGGCAGCAAAAGTTGCTTGTGATTCACTGCATCAGTATCTTCACAGGCATTCCAGATGTGACCTTGCCATCCTCTTTCTGGGGACCCTCTCTCATTCAGCATCTGCCAGCTGTCAGCATGGGACTCCAGGGAAAATTATAGAATATTTCTGGAAAATTACAAGGGGCAGCATAAGGCAGGATTTTATTTGTTTCCATTTTCTCTGTATAAGGGAGTTCAGATGCCTGCAGTTTGCCAGCTTCCTGACTTTCTTTCACCTGGGTGTGTCTCCATTTTTCTGTAGTCTCCTACTTCTCCTCTTTAGTTTTTCTTGTGTCACTCAATTTCATACACTTCCTCCTCACACGATGTCATTTGCCTGCTCAAATCCATTCCACAAGAATGGGAGAGCAACAAAGAATCCTCACCCCTTCTAATGTGGAGACTGAGTGTTATTTAGATATATCAATGACTATTGATCATTATCTTCCTTGACAAGTTTCCCTTCCTTAATTGGCAGTTCCTTTACAAAGGCACCTTCCAGGCCCAGCAAAGCTGCAAGTGGATGTGCACTGGGAAAACCCACAATTAACAACTGTGGTTAACCACAAACAGATAAAACCATTTTAAATATGCCTGTCTTTGTCTAGACTAGATGCTAAGTGGTGTTTGAAGTATACTCACTTTAGATGCTAGGAGTAATTCTGTTTTCGCATTCCCACCTGCTTCCCCTACTGGTTTTGAACATCATACCAAACATATTCATGTTTCATCTGCATTTAGTATTCAGGATTCTCACTCTTTCATCGATTGAGGTACCACTGAATTCAAGCTGGCAGTGTTCCACACTGCAGGACAGAAGTACTGATCACTGATCACTGCATCCTCATTTCTTATCTCATGGCTTACATTTTTAGCTGCTGTACTCTGTTGAATTTTCCACTTCCTTCATAAAATCCAGCTGCTGGCATGGCCAGGTAAACACTTCACTAGAGAGTAGCTATGCTGGTGCAGCAGCTGAAGCAGCTATTTTGTATGTATTATTTGTGAAATGTGTTGGAGTTAAGATAGCTATATGCACATAAAATTCTTTCCACAAAGCTATCTGCAAACATGGTCAAAACTACATTCTACCATGAATTTAGGGAAGCGTTTTAGATTTATATAAAAAGCCAAATACTCCTTTACATAGGAGCTCCTGATTTGTATTGTTACATAGGCTATGGGTGTAGGAAGCTTCTGAGCACATGTATGCAAGGACCTGATTGTTTGGAACATGGGGCTGCTGGTTACAGCCATTATTTCAAGACAACTTAAGGGAAACACAGACGCACACCCAAGGCCTGGCAGAAAGAAACAGCTCTGAACAGTATGGTAGGTTGATCCACCCCTCATCCCATCACAATTAGAACAGAAATACCCCAGAATCATTGCACTCTCTAGCAATGTTCAGTCCATGTTTTGCCCATTACCTCGGCCAATTACTATCCTTATTTCAAAATCCTCATGCCCCATGTTGGGCAGAACATCATGGTTTAACCCCAGCCAACAACTAAGCCCCACACAGCGCTTGCTCACTCCTCCCCAGTGTGGTGGGGGAGAGAATCAGAAGAACAACAATGAGAAAACTCATGGGTTAAGGTAAAGACAATTTAACAGCTAAAGCAAAACAAGGAATTCATTCACCACTTCCCACCAGCAGGTGGGTGTTCAGCCACCTCCAGGAAAGCCAGGCTTCATATCACACGTAAAAATTACTTGAGAAGGCAAATGCCATCACTCCAAATGTCCCTCCCTTCCTCCTTCTTCCAACAGCTTTATATGCTGAGCATGACAACATATGGTATGGAATATACCTTGGGTCAGTTGGGGTCAGCTGTCCTGGCTGTGTTGCCTCCCAACAACTCATGCCTTCCAGTCTACTCACTGGTGGGGTGGTGTGAGAGGCAGAAAAGGCCTTGATGCTGCATAAGCACTGCTCAGCAATAACTACAACACCTTTGTGTTATCAGCGCTGTTTCCAGTGCAAATATGAAACACAGCCCTACACTAGCTACCGCAAAGAAAATTAACTCTATACCAGCACAAGCACTCACACAAATGCAGCTGGAGAAATAGAACCTCAAACTGCTCATTAACTTCTGCTGCCAAGGTTAACACCTATATTTTAGCCCTGTCACACAGGCACTATAAAACTCCCTTTATCAGCATCTTTTCTTCTGCTGTAGGACCCAAAGCAGGCCCTGATTAGACTGTTTTCAATCTTCTTTAAAAAGCCATAGACAATTTTAAGTGAAATGATGTTGCACAAATTGTTTTAATTAAAAGAACACTATTTTCTCCTTGACTAGAATCATACCCCAGGTAGCAACGACACTGATAAGAAAATCAACAGGTGGCCTGTTTGCCAATTACCTGAGCATCACAGCTGCTTTATTCAGCACATTGTCAGTAGGAGATGGTTATATTCACCCAGACTTTTATAGCCCAATTTATTAATGACTCTCTTAATCCATTTGCTAGAAATTTCACTGAATCACTTCAAAAAGATGTTAAGACAAGTTATACTCTTTGGTAGGCCAATGCCAAACAAGAAATACAGCCATAGTCTCATTCATTAAAAATGATGCTAATCAGCTCCAGCACATCCATTGGTTTCCTATCCTAGAAGGCATAATTTTGTACTGGTACTTCCCCAAGTCCCACTTTGCTACATATTTTGAATATTTTGTCCCAGTATGGTCTGATTATTGCTAAGTGGGAAACTACTGCCAACAAATTTCATGCAGGCTGGATTTAATCTCTGAAAAGAGTGGAGGATTAATGTTACCAAAGGCCTTCTACTGTGCCACCCTTCAGCTCAAACTATTTAGCAAGCCACAGGTAGGCTTGGTTCCCATGCTAAGCTCATTGTTGCTACTATCACCAAGAAAGCTCTCTTCAGCATTAATTCAAAGCTCTGCTTCTTTAGCTGGGAGCTGTTCATTCGCTGTGGACTGTGAAAGAAAATCCCCCAGACTTAGACCCCCAAACAGACTCGTTGCACTGAGGGAGCACCTGAACAACCTCTGTAGTAGTGTCTCTAGGCCTTTGATACTCCATTTTCAGGCACCCCCTCTAGCACCTTAGAGTACTCCAGTGCATTACTACAGGACCAGCTCCACAGAAAATGTAGCTTTAAGTTGCCTTTTATATGGGAGAAAAATAAAAGGTTTTTCTTGGTGTTCAAAGCACTGACACAGAGTGGGGAGGCTCTGTATTCAGCTTCCTTCGTTGTTTGAGAGGTGTCAGGCTCTCAGCTCCCTTGTGGAATAGATTTAGCCATCAGGCTAATTCCAGGAAGGACTTTCACTGAAACTATAGGACTGCTGTGAGAGATGAGGAATGTGATCAAAGGCATAGGGAAGTCCCTTGAGAGGTAGCAGATATGGATTCTAGTTCTTTCACTGAAGACTTCATATTAAGACTTCCTATGAAGACGTTGTTGGAAAAAACACAACTAACCGCCTTGAAAAGAGCTGAATCCAGATCTCCCACTTATTCTTCAGGTAAACCCCTTGTCCCCCAGTGCTTTCTCTGGCAGTTCCCACAGAAGAAACTGAAACCTCTCACTAACATACATCTTCACTGTTAGAACCCACTCTGTGTTTGAGGTGTGGGTTCAAATCTCCCCAGAAAAGCTGGTTGTTGGTGAGTAATATGACCAGTCTAGATAAGTGTTTTGGAAGTAGGCTAGCCTGAAAAAGAAAAGCTTATGCCACAACTTTAAAGGAAGTGCAGCTGTTCCTGAAGCCTAAGTGGGCAGATGTCTTATTTGACAGTGCTGAATATGGTATCGCAGTTCTAGAAAGGGGCACAACTTTAAGCATGCATCTATCTTCAGCTTGCTGGCTTTTGTGAATCGCTCTCCAAGATGCTCATTTCTCCCTGGATACTGCAGAATCAATCTAGGACCCTCAATCAGGTTTGTGATACCACAAGCTGTAAACACGTATGTCTCTGTGGCTTGGTGTCCTAGGTCTTATAGGAGCTCATAAATTTCATGCTATTACATTCCTCAGGATCAGTTCTTTCAGCCACACTCTAATGACTCCTAGCCCACATGCTCAGGTTTGGAAGGCAGCTCCTGAGGAAGAGATGTGGAGCCCTGGTAGTTTGGCTGGCAGCATGACTGTACTTTCAGCACGGCAAAAAAAATAGGAAATCCAGGTTCATAATAATAGTCTGAAACTGACTAAGATGGGAGAATATGATGCATGGTCTGTCACAAGCCCTCCAGATTATCAGCAGAGATGAGTGAAGTCACCTCTACTCTGCCTCACTGATGACTAGACCAGAACAGCTCTACAGAGCCGCAAGCAGAGGAGAAGAGACAATTTTGCTGTGACAAGATCAGCTCTAAGACCACCAGTAGGAAGAGCAACTGGAGCAAGCACTTGACACAAATTTAGTGGGACAACCAACGGTTTTCAAGGGCTTGCAAATAGTGATTTTTTCAGCTCAGCAGCTGAACCAGTAAAAAAAGCGTAAATATTTTAATTTGGATTGAACCAAAGCCTTTGTTTTTATACCCATATTCCTTCCTTTGTGTTGAATAACTGCTCCATCTGAGTCAAAATTGGATATTTTGTTTTCAAGGACTTGTAAGAAAAGCAAAAGAAATAAAGGGTTAGATTCACAGAGGTGGTAGAAAAGGCTGTCTGCAGTGTAACAGTCCATCAGCAATGGTTGGTGAACTTACCTCAGATTTAGGAAGTCATCCTTTAAAAACTAATAATAGTGGCAAGGATTAAAACCGAGCTCCCTGCTGAGTGTTCTGTATGTTAGATAGGAAGCTGTGGTCTCTGAACCCTCATACACAACCCCTTGAGAAAGGTCCAAAGGCATTGCACCTCTAACTGCCCATTGCCTGTAGCCAAGGTACATTTCTCTGAGGGCAAATCCTCAGGCTGAGAAGTAATTGATCTGGATTCTGTCATGTATGAGAGGTTTTCACCATCTACCACTCTCACATCCTGTTCTGCTGAAGTTACACAGTAAATTAGACTGACATCTGCCAGTAATGAGGTAGTTACAGCAAATCCTGCCCTAGGATGACAGATGGCCTTCCCAGCACCCCTTCCAGCTCTCTCTACGATCCTGTGATCCTGATTGATGAAGAGTTCTTGGATGAAACAAACCTACTATTTACTCTTTGCTTGTGTAGCATAGAAAGTTACCTAGAGGTGAACGAAACAGGATAATGGCTAGCTTGGTAAATGACAGAAATGGGTTTTTCCTGGGTACTCTCTTGCCATGCTGACTGTCCTACCGTTATCCAGCCAATTGTCTGGGGCCAAAACAGAAGAAGCAAACAAAGGAATTGGAGCAGGATTTATTGTAAGCTCCCTGGCTTTGAGAATTAATTTTTTCATTGAAATATTCAGTAGAGTCATGTCAATTTTCCTTCTTTACCCAGAGGTTATTTCTGCCCATCTCCAATGGCAGGCCTCTTCCAAACATTCACTCTCAGGATGGAGGCTCATTCCAGTGATTCTGATCCTTTCTTCTGCTGCAGTGACAGTCTGTGGCATAGCTTTGCTTCCCAATAGACTTCCTGAGGAAAGCCAACACTAATGCCAGGTTTGGAGACAATACTGTCCCTCCATGGACTGTAATATGAGGCTGAAAAGCAAACTTTGCTTTCAAACAGCCACAACAAAATAACAAATCCGCCCCTTCATTTTCTACACTCTATTTTCCTAATTAGGTGGGTGGGAGAACAAATGTCCACATGCAGAAAGTAGGTGGGCATAGGCTGGATAAATCCCATGCTCCCAATTCTTGGCATGGAATAGCACAGCCATTATCCTTTCTAAATGTCAGGGAACTAGCTCCAACTCTACGAGGTGCCAGACACCTGCTCCCACTACTCCCAGCTTTGCCTTCTGCTGTTGCATCTCTCACTCACAGGCCTTGGTGCAATTCCACTCTGCACAAATTGAGCCATAAGTGCCAGGAAAGTAGGATTCTGAAAGCATTTCATAGAAAGGCACAGACCAGGGCAGCAACAGACCCACAAGGAGGGACACAGCTGCCACTTCCATGAAGAGGAACTACTCAGTACTGAGACTGCACATTGACAAAAAGCCAGCAGAGGGTTACAGCAAGATGCTTTCCTGCAGGCAGATGAAGTAAAATGGATTTAGGGATGTTTTCACAACAAAAAGAGGCAGAAGAGCTACAAAAGGCTATTGAGAAAAGATAGTGAGCTCTCCTAACTGACACATGTTGACACAGAAGCAGTGGCAAGAGAGCAAGGCTGTCATGTTGGAAAAGCAGCTCTTCCAGCCACAGGCTGGGCTGCAGGGTAAATCATTTGCAGTGAAGTCCTCAAATACAGGGAAACCTGTCCACCTTAGCAAGATGGGCAGAACCTGCCTCAGGAGATCATCACTTCCTGCCTATGATCAGGGCTCCCTGCACACTCCTATCTAGCAGTTTAAGATGGGCAGAGCCAGTGGATCCATCAGCAATCATGATGTGTATTAGAAGACATAGCTGCAAGGAAGTGGGGTGGAGGATAAAGAGGAGGTGAGAGTGCTTCTTGGTTTCTTTCCCTGGCTTCATGCAGGGTCTCACACTGCTCATCTGGGGCAAGCGATGCCATTCAGCAGCAACCTTAATACCCTTCCCATCCTTACCATGCAATGAAGTAGACCAGTGGCCAAGAGAGGTGTCTGCTACAGATCATTGCAGCATTCCAACATGATCCAGCAAACCTAGCAGTGTTCTTTGCAAGATGGAAGCATTTAATGCCCCAGGCAGCTGTCAGGCTGGTTGAAAAGACACTGACAGCTCCTCTGCCACAGGGACGGTGTGGTTCCCCACTCCCTGATCTGCACAGGATGTGCCACGGTGTTCACACCACTCATCAGCTGATCTGAGCAAAACCAGCTGGCTTAGTCTGGAACCAGTTGGAGAGCACGCATGCAAGTGTGCTGCTCTTCCAGCACATTTGGGGGAAAGCAATGCCAACAAGTCAGGGGGGTAGCTTTTCCACTGGAGACTTGGAAGCAAAAAAGAGACACACCTTACCACACTAGAAGCACAGGAAACATGGGTGGGAAGGGGGAGGAACATGGACCACAGCCCATGATGTAGACAATTGCCAGCATCCCCACCTGAGTTAGGCCACTATATACAGTATACACTTTTCTGTGACTAAAGGTGCCAGATTCCTTGGCAAGCAAGGACACGGTGTGCCACTTCTGATGTACTCCTGCTCTTTACACAAATTATTGATATGGGCAGGGTTATTTATCTGCTGACTGCTCCACAGCACTTCACAACCTTTCCAGCAGAATAAATTCAGCACTCTACTTAGCTTGAGCCTTTTGGGACAAACCTGCAGACTGCAGCCAGTGCCCTGCAAATCAAGCTAGCCATTCAGCAGCAAACAAATGAGATGGGTAAGAAAGCAAGCTGGTAGCTGGTAGCCGGTAGCCTGATTTCTAGTTCATCACATACCCTCACCATTTTCATGGAAATGGTAGAGCTCTGCAGTGTTTGTGGCAGTAGCAATACTGTCACCATGACTTTCAGGCACTTCTAATTACCTGTTTAGTGAAAGCCCTGTGCAGTATTAACATATACTTAATGCGCAGTCCCAGGAACAGTGGGTGCCACCTGAAAACAAAACAGGTCTTACACTTGAGGAATGTCTATTACTCTAAAAAAGCAGGACACTTTCTAGTGACACAACCCTTTCTGCCACACCATGCTGCTCAGGTTCTGGGGGCTGCCTACTAGAGACACCAAATACCACACCAAACAAAATACTACTCTTTCTGTGTCTAGTGGGTAGTTTCTCTGGCAAAGAGAAGCATTTGTCAGCCTAATGCTTCCACAAATGACAGACCAGTTGTCCTATGAATTGCCCTCAGAAGAGGTCCTAATGCAGAGAAGGAGATGCATTGATTAGCATAGAAACAGAAGAATATTCCCAAACTACTTTCCACCTCATTTCCAAACTCATATGACTCTCCCATATTTCAGCTCGAGTAGCAGCATTAAACTACTCTATTTTCTGTGGAATTGGTGAGAATCAACTTGAAAGCTCTTATGTAAGAATTCAGTCTTTTCCTCTGAGAATCATGAACATTAATCAAGACATATACTGCAAGATAATTTTAATTGATATTGCATAGGACCTAGCAATTCCCAACCAACATACAGGAGTTTGAACAATGTTCAGATAAAGCAAAGATTATGTCCTTCAGGAAACAAGAGGCAAACAGGTGGAGAGGGACTAAGTGGGTAATGATGCAGATGTAAGTCACGTTGAGTCTTATTTACTAGTGAACAAGTTGCCTTATAGTAGAAGGTTTATGTAGGGGTTTTTAAAGGAAAATAATTTGAAACTGCAAGATATGCACCAAACATTTTTCTTACTGAATTTCTTATTTTCTAACCTCATAGAGTGCTTCAAAATATATTGCTATGGTCAAGAATCCTTCTAAAGGAAAATCTCTGAATATCACTTTTGAGAAGATTAACATCTAGCATATAAAACAAAACAAGAAGTAGCTGTATATGGAAAGGAGGAGAAATACTTGCCTAACCAGATGTCAGTAGGTCAAATTTTGATTCCATATAACCAGTCTGAAATTAATCCATTTATATGAGCACTAACCTGATGTCAACGAGTTAAATGAGCTCAGAATCTACCAGCTAAACACACAGCACACTTGAAATCTTGTTGCTTGGCTGATAGGAGTCTCATTGTTGGAAGCCATGTGGATTTCCACTTCTGGAGTATTAACTTCTTTTCAGCCAGCAAAATCCACAGGATCTGTTTGTCTTGGAATCAGAAAGTGCCAGCTGTCTACTTCACCCAGTATGAATAAATGCAGATTTACTGTTTCAAAAGGGCTTATAAAGAACAGTGGTTTTCTGAAGCCAGAAACAACCTTTTTAATATCCACAGGCAATCGTCAGACATCTTTTCCTTTTAAGCTACCTGTAGCCTAAACCCTGAAGACTGCATATGAAGATGCCTAAAGATCATCCTTCAGAGACAGAGAGTGAGTCAGATTCTAGCTGGGGCTATTGAAAAGGTTTCCAGGTTATGCTTGCACTACATGCTGTCTTGGAGAAATGCCCAGTTTCAGCTTATACAGGAAGCATTAGCATGGCCAATTGTGCTATAAACATCAGAAATAACACACGGTCCTTCCTGAGTTTGTGACACAGCATCTAGCTTGAGAGAAGGAAAGAAGAGGGAAGTTTGAGCAATGGAGAAGAAAAGGAAAAGTCAGTGAGTTGTAAGTGGAAGAAAATGGGATTACTGCCTTCAGTTTCAGGGAGGAAGCAAGATGGAGATTAAGATGGAGATTAAGTTCCATTAATGTAGTCTATTTCTTTTCCCACTTATGTTAACCAATTAATGAATTTCAGCAGCCTAGTATAGGTCTGTCTCATTGTGCAAGTGTAAAAGCAACACCTATGGTTGCTGTTGCAGGAGAAAAGCAAATATCTGAGAGGAGGAAAAGGAGAAAAGTATAAACAAGATGTTTTTCTCCTCTCTTAACGGCATTCCAATGCTAAAAATCTCAGCTTGCACTTACTGTCTCTGACACAGCCACCACAACAACCGCAAATCCTGACCCTATTCACATCCTGGCAGGTTAAAAAGAAAAGGACATTTGGATTTAATTATCCCTGTTTGAAATCCACCTCAGGCATGGATACAAAGCCAGAAAAGCTCTAAACATTTTTTGCCCCAAATGATTTAAAAGCCTTCCAAAAAATCTCATTTTAAAAGCAAGATTCTAACTCAGAAGACCAATCCATTCAAGATGGCACAAATACCACAAAAATACTGTGACTGGGATAGAAACCTCAAGAACATCTTGGATCATTGCAGACCTGAAACGCGTAGAATTGTCAGTTCTCACACATGAAACACAGCACCCATTTCTGAATCGTAACCCAGCACTCTTCTGTCTCTGGGACCCTTCAGGTCCTATGGTTTTCCAGACTGCTGTATCCAGCATGTACAGTTGCACTGGGTTTCTCTGAGCCCCAAGAACAGCTGAAAACACAGGTCAGCATTTAAATCAGCCTGAATACCTTGACCTACCTATAAATGTGCACCGTCCAGACACCATTGTAGGAACAGTACTCAAAGGGACTCAGACAAACCTTCTTGCTTCACAGATCTCTCCTCTACAACTTAAAAACACAGCGTCAGTGTTTGGAAATGTTAGTTTTTCACCTGTTTACTTTAAACTAATTGCTCTGCTGCAAAGGCATTTTCTCTCTTCGTTAGCAAGGTTTTCACAAAAATAGCTTTCCTCCAGCGTATGTATTTTTATAATTTACTCAACCAGCATGTACTTGCTCATTTTCCTTTCAACCAGCAGCACAACCATGAGAGTGAAATTCAGTGGATGAAGCAGCTATGAAAAATTGCTTAACTATGACCTTATGCAGCCTAGTTACGACAGAAACCCTCTCCCATTAATCAGTTGCACTCTGACTATAGTATTGACTTTGTTCTCTTTATGGAGCCTTTCATTGCAGAAAGGTTGGTGGATAGCTCAAGAATGTCAAAATCACATTCAGATTTCAGAGCAGCAAAAAAAGTAAACAGGAGGAGAAAAAAAATAAATCTTGACAAAATTCTTCTGCAGCTTCCAGATGCTGCAACACGTACTTCTGGATATGTGGTGTGGCATTTTCCTGTGTTATTTGAGAAAGTGTGTAATCAGCCACTTGTTGGGCTTATCACACAAGAATTTGCCAGCAAATAACTGTTATCTCTCAACTATGAGAGATGTGTCCCTGGCTGACATTGCTGATTAAAGAGTTCCTGTGGTGGGTGAGTGTGGAAAGGCAGCCATTTTAGCTGGCAGTATACTGTTCCCCATTCATATTATTTAAAGAAAAGGATGGTTCTTACACAGGACAAACAGCATCATAGCTGGAAAGGCAGAAGCATCCGCAAGTCTCTAGCAAAACAAGTTATAATTCAGCATCAGTGCAAGACTGTTGATGGGATGTTACAGCAAGGCTGGCAGGCCACATTTTGTTTGATAGGTATGATATTCTTACTTATGAAGCTGTAGGGATCATCCTGACTAGAAAAGGCAGTTACAGAAGCTTTTCTGTCCTCCACAATGTTCCACTTGTGAATCCTGGCAAGTCCTGGTCAGAGGAATACATGCAGCAGAGTATATGTCTACATGTCTCTCTCAACAAGTACTCTGGAGGTAACCAAGATCCACAGGAGCATGGGAAACCTGGATTTCTGCCAAGATACATTGAACAGTTAGACAGCAATCCTGCTGGGTGCAAGCACTGCCTTTGGAATCAGTACCTGTGCAGCACCCAGTGCTGTTGTCTTAATGGCAAATGGTTTAATAGAAAGAGACAACTCTGAAGTCAACACCAAACATAGTTGGGGCTTGTCATCTGAACAGCCATATATGACCTTTCTCTTGGTTGTCAGGGAAAAAGTATATCTTCTTTTTATACAAGCAAACCCCTTAATAGCATATGGAAATTGAACAGGGGAGGTTGAGCACATGAAATGGAAGGGTTAACACATTTTTTTCCTGAAAAAGGGTGTTACTCCCTCCATAATTGATACCAAAGCAGCTCTGGGCACAGTGCATCCCAACGAGAGAGCATGTGGCCTAATTTGGCATTTCTTCCACCAGCAGGAGGCTCTTCTGCAGGCTATTCACCATCCAACTGAGGTTGGCATCCTTGCCTGGTTGAAGCTGACATGCTGTGCCACATTATGAGCGGGAACAGGACCATCCTAACAGATTAGCATGAACACAGACTTGCCAGAATACCAGTATGTGGATAATACTTAAGTGTTAAAAGGGCTTCTCTGTCCAAAAATGATGAAATGACAGTCTGTCTTCAGCTTGCCCAGCTACAGTTAGGAAATCTGTCACAGAGTACCACAGCTGAGCTCAGAACACCTCAAAGCTATGTCTGCAGCCCATGTCAAAGAAACTCCATTTCAAGAATCAGATTCACTACAGGATATATATATGGGCAGGTCTTCAGAAGCTAAGTGTGAAAGACTCAGTAGTTATTTTTCTTGCTGGTATGCCTTGTTTGGCAGGGAAACCCAATTAAGAATTTCTTCTTCATTTTTTTTCCAGGGTAATTTATGTAACTCTGTGCTTCACAGTAAACTTTGTACTGAAGGACAAAGGTTATGGTCAGACTGTGATGAAGCTTACGCAGGTACACAAATTGGAGAATAAGGCAGGAGAAGCCTCTCTCCATTTCTTACAGCCTTGTGAGGTTTAAGCAATAGTGAGTACACTAGCTCCATTTGCTCCTTGGAGAGGTACCCTGGCCAAGTCAGCTGGCAGGCTGCTGTGTGTCAGCAAGGATTGAGGCGGGGTACCTTCAAAGATTGCAGAATATGAAATGAATTTCTCCAAGATACTTGTTGCACAAAACCAGGACCTGTGGTATGTAAGGCAAGGAAGAGTCATACATGTGAGTGTCAGATCAGCATCAGCACAGCCCACTTGGCATCCTTATTTTGCTCTCAAGGTTTTTCCGATCTGCAGATGGAAGAGAGACCTACCATGTAGACTGAATGGGTAATTTACACAGACAGTATACATCCATGCCCTTCACTAGCAGTTAATGTCACCTCTGAATACTCTTCTCAGGAGGTTTTCATAAAGAGAGGGAAAACACAACTCTATTTGCACAAACCGTGGCCAAAGTGTTTGATGCTTTTCAGAGGTGCGTGTTGAAATGCAGAAATATTTTTAACCTCAGATAAGATCTGGAGGAAATATTTGCTGGGCCTCAGAGAAAATGTAAATCAAAGCTGCCAAAACTGTGTCAAAATGTAGATTTCATTACAGTTTACTTATTTAAGCAGAGAATGAAAACAAACAGTTCTGGGCAAGTTTATGCTCCTGTATTCACTTTTAGATCTCTGTTTACATTTTACTGTTTTAGGAGTGACACAAAGGCGGCACGTTGCTGAATTCTAGATGTCCTTCAGTAGCTGGAGCAGAAAGCAAGGAAGGGAGAAAGGCCCTTTAAACCTGTGCAGTCATATCAAACACAAAGGCTTTAGAAAATGAAATCACCACTTCCTAATGCAGGAAACACTCTCTTTTGCTCCTGAGCAGGAGCCTTAGCTGGGGCTGTGCTCCATTCTTGATGTTTGACCTCTCTGATCTGTGCTTCCTCCCTTAACCTGAGGGCAAAGGATGAACAGCAGCTAGCATTTGGGTAGGCTGCTTAGCAGGGATGTGAAAAGCCTATGGATGCTTCATCAGGGCCACTGGGGACCCATTTTAGAGGGAATGAGAAAGCCAAAAGCATTGCCAGCATTATGCTGAGCTGTTGTTCTCTGGAGTCTGGTCTTCAGACAGATTGTGAAATCAGAAGACTTGGAATTGAGACAAGGATAAACCCAAATACAAAATAAGGTTTCTGCTCTATCACCTTGTTCCACTGGTCTCTCTAGGGCATGGACACCACAATAAGTCATTGACAGGTTCATGATTCTAAACCAACATTTTTTTCCTCAGCATTTTTGAAGGGAGAAGTACCATTCTGCTATGATAGCTGAGAATAAGCCCTGATTATCTCAAACAATATATCCAAGCCCCTGATGCCTGACAGCTAAGACACAACGCTATTGCCATTGTGAAGGATTAGCACTGTGGCAGCTTCTTCCTCCCCAGGTTAGTCCTAGTGATTACTCTAGCCATTCAGAGCCAAATTCTGGCCATGGTTTCAGGAATTTAAGCACAACGTGACAGTCAACTCACCCTATACACCAGCAGTCTAGGCAAGAATGAGTTTACTTACAGGGCAGCGTAGAAAGTAAAGAAACTGTTTCAATACCCAAATGGCTGTGAAGTCAGATGGAATTTGGAATGATCAAATTAATTTAAGCTTTTCTTACCATTTTTGCTCTTTGGCTCTAAAGGAAGCAGTAGAAGCATTGGTACTTTTCTAGCCAGAAAGACTTCAGAAGCCCTGAACACTTCTTGAAATAGATTCAAGACTATGATTCCCACTGCCCAGCCAGGGGGTCATTCCTTCCAAGAGATGGCTTCAGGCCACTCATCTCACTGTCATCTTCCATAATCTCATCTATTCCTTATCCCTAACTCAGAGGGAGAAGCCTTTCCCATACCAAAGCATCACGAAGGTCTTGAGCACTGCCTCTGTGTTGTACCCTGCTCACAGGCATAACTGAGTGGGTGACTGCCCTGGGAATGGGGATAGGTTCTGCGCCTTTTGCTAGAAGAAATGGTGCTCCCTTCCTCAGGAGCCAGCTCCGGGCTGTGCTGGCTTGTTATACACAGTGTGAGGAGGTGCATATCTTGTTAGGTGCATACCTTGCTAGGCTAGAGAAGGGGGTTGTTTTGTTTAAATAAGGGAAATATTTTATTATTTGAGCTATGTTGCTTTCAGATCTGTCCTCTGAAAACCTGAGATCACTGTAGCCTGGAGACCAGCCAGGACTCAAGGGAATTACAATCCTAGACTAATAAATTTGATCTGACCTAAAGCAACCATAAATCCTAAATAGCCCCTCTTACTTCACTCATGTGACTCTAAGCTTACCATGGTGTTTCAGACTCTGAACATGGTCCATGCCTTCTTTTCCTGAGAGGAAAGTTTGATAGAAAATTTGTGTCTAATGAAGCACTCCTGCTAACCTAAATCCTTCCTATTAATTCAAAATACAACCAAAAAATACAGCCTCTTGTACTCCTCAGAGGATGACCAATCTTAATGCATTCTGTTGTCTCCACAAGCCTTTCAACTTGAAAGTTGTTCTCATCTTTCCTTTGCTGGCCTAATCTCAGCAGCTCTTTCAGAAAACTGATGAAATCAAAGTGTAACCTGGGATCTCCAGCAGAACTTGAACATGTCCATTTAAAGGCCTCCTGATAAACTAAGGATTCAGTGTCACACAAAACAGTTCTGTTGCCCCCCCCAGCTCCCACTAAGCATGGCAGAAATTGCTGCAGCAAGAATGAAACACTTTACAGCAGTTAACCCTCACAGCACTCCAGGCAGGACAGGAGCTTGAGCCAGGTAGGTGATACTGTATGCCCCAGATGAATTAGTTTACAGCGTAGCCTGATTTGTGCAGAAATGCTGGCACACAGCACACAAGTATGTCTAACTGATTCCGAAAATCTGATCCTAAAACGTAAAATCAGGTTTGAACCACAGGTAAAACAAAGACTTGGTGTGTTCTGGCCTCAGTCCTGCAGAACAGACAGAGCTAACTTCTAGTTCTTCAGCTTTTCAAAGGCAACTCTGTGCTCTAAACCCACAATAATGTCCTACATTCAGACAAAGAGCCCAGATTGTTTGCCCATTGCTCACATGCACTCATTTGTGATTCACAAAAGCCACTCCATGGCTTTCATCACTGTCACAGCACACTTAAGGATCAAAATCAAAACTTTGCCTCCTGCATTCCCACATATGCTATGATTGCCTACCAGGGGAGTCCTGATATTCTCATCTACCTTCATGAAGAATCATTTGTCACTTCAAGCCCTCTAGCCACCTGGAACATGGAAATTCCATTTACTAAATTCAGGTTGCCTCTCAGAAGAAGAGGAAATGCATTCTGATGCAGAATACCAAGTTAAACATGCAGAATAAACCTAAGGGATTTGACGCAGAAAGGTTTTAGAGAGACAGTAAGCTACTCTGAAACTAACTTAGCACACAAATTAATAGCTAGTCCTTGCTCTCTTTAATACAGACTTTCACAAATGTCCCCCTACACAAAGGGTCAAGCTCTTGAAAACCACTGGCACCTTAGGGAGCTCCCTAGCTGCCTTCTACCATGGAATAGATTACTTAAGGATTCTAGCCTTGGATGAAATTCGTCGGGCATTTTCAAATGTTGCATTTCCACACCAAAAAGCATCCAAATCAGTTGGCATAAACAACAGTCAAGCTGCCTTCGCTTTTTGCCAGAAGAGCTAGGTCCAATGGGACTTAGTAACCATAATTTTTTTTCTACCATAGCTTCTTTTGTGGGTTCCAGCTGTAGAATGATCTCCAAGAGTTTCAAGCTCAGGAAGGCAAGGGCATGGGTCCAGCTTCACTCTGGGACATGGCAGGCAATTCTCAGAAATCTGCAGAAATCCTGTTTGTTTAAGCCAGAGCTGGATCTGACTCTTACCAAATTCTAATGTAACTGGCACAACTCGTACATTACAGCCTTCTTCTCTTCATTTAGTTCATAGTTCAAAAACTAATATTCCCCATCTATCTACTTTTCACAATGAGTTATTTGTTTAGTAGCAAAGAAAAGTGATTAAAATATACAACATGGTGAAAATCACATTCTCATCCTCTGCACTGCTGTATAATTCATGCTGAAGAACAAATGAGTTTACAGCTCTGGGACTGTCTCCAGAATGAGTTACATTTGTCCTGTTTCCCAGTCTTGTTATAATCTTTGTCAAGACAGTAGAATGATACGTCCCATTTGCTGTCCCCTTCACAATATTTGTCATACTACTACAATAATAGAGTTGCTGGCTGCCTATATACACATCATGAATTATTTGTTGACATAAGGAAAGTTTTCTTGCATTCTATTTGAGCAATTCATTTTTCCCTTTAAATCCAGAAGCAAGTACTGATTATTATTATTCGTTTTTTGGCTTTTAGGATGAGATTTGTTACTCTCCACCTTTTGTTTAGGAGGAGTGGAGAAGGAGGGGTGAACAGCAGAATGACAGACACAGTGTATCACTTTCCTAATTTCAAAGAAAGATCCAGGTGTTGGCGAAGATCAAACCTACTAATATAATACCATCAGCCCTAAAGGGCAAATAATTGCAACAGATAAATCACCGTTCAATAAACACACCATTAGAGCAGTCATCTACCCCTAAGCAAACAGCTTTGAGAAAACTTATCTTCTTATGCATGCATCTGTGCAGAATGGATAGTCATCAACTAGCAACATTTATTTAAGCTGCCATCAAAAATGGGTATGGTCTGGGTGCTGTTGAGTAAATACAAATAAGAGAAAAAATGAATATATGGTAAATGGATGCAATACTTCAAAATTAATGGAAAAGTAGGGAACAAACATTACTCTGTTTTTCTCACACTACTACGAATGCCTCACATGGCAGAATACTGAAAGGAGATCAAGCGATTACCCAGAGCAAGCAATTCCATCTTGTTTTGGAGGCTTACCTGCTCATCATGGTTGGTAACTGTGTCCAGCACAAAGGTCCATTGAGTACACTTCAGTCAGCCACAGCCTTGTCAAAGACCCATACAAAAACTAACGACACAGACTGTGTAGCAAAAATACAACATAACATACTTCCCCCTCAACAACAAAGAAGTGTGAAGCTACCAGCCTTCACTGAGGAAAAGAACTAAATGTATCAGCAGAAAGCCCACCAGGAGAAGATAATCTCTTCATGAGCACCAATTAGATCCATGAGAACCAATTAGATACACCTGCTTGTGAAGAGGGTGAAGGAAGGGAATTTGACCCTGATAAGTGCTGATTAGCAAAAGCATTTGTTCTTCCTGAGTCAAAGAGCCAGGGGCCTCACTGTAGTGTAAATTTCTGCAAACAAGCAACTGATGGTGCATGACAGCTAGAAATTAACAATGGAGACTTCCACCTCCCCAGCGGGAGACAGAGGTGGCCACAGAGGCAGAATGGGTTGTGGACCTGATGTGACCTATGCACAGAGCAACTCAAGTGCTTGTGCTCCGACATAAATGATCCAGAGACTCTTTTAGCTTTGTCCTGAACTGAATGTCATGAGCCAGCTGTGTACTCACTGCATCTTTCTTTAGGAAGTTTGCAAGCTTAAGAATCCTAAATGGCAAAGAAATCAAAATAGGGAGACTGCCGTTCAAGCCACTCACCCAAAAAATTGAACTTCTCTTAACACAGAAACAGAAGCAGCAATATGGCAGTCAGTTTTGTATTTAGAAATGAAATTAGCGAGAATGTTGTCAGGTTTTTTCAGAGATGGTATGTTCTTCGTGGATATCTTTTGTATTATTGTTTGAAATATGCATTCCCAAATGTGAAATATAGGTGTGAACATTGTGTACCAGTTAAAAAAAAAAAAAAAAAAAAAAAAACCCACAAAAAAAAAAAAAAAAAAAAAAAAAAAAAAAAAACCAAAACAACCCACCAAAACAACAAAAAAAAAAAAGGAGGAAGAGGACAATTAAAAGCAAGGGGCTTCCTCCTAAATCTGATGTCCCCACCCAGAACCGC
>JBCJKH010021656.1:0-41408 GCA_039877255.1 Loriculus beryllinus
GGTTGGACAACCTAGAGGATGTTCCAGATGACTGTTTCCAACATATGTTACTGTAGTCTTTACAAAAGTGTATCTAGTTTTCAAGTTTTGATTTTTTACTTTTTTCTGAATTTTCTACCATTTTTAGTCAGATACTTAACTTTGTTCATTTACACAAAAAGCACTTGTCAAACATACGGGCTGAACTTCTTAAAGCCTTATCTCCAGATGTGAAGTCTTCAAATCTGCTGTTAAGTTATCTCCAAATAAAGCCTTTGAAATTGGCTCTCATTCAGGATCCTAGTATAAAAGAGCCCTTCATTTCTGTGTTAGGAATTTGAGAGAGGAAGCAATTGTTTGGTTGTGAGGTTTTATTTTTTTCTTCTTATTTAGAAAGAGAATCCCCCTTATGACCAACTTTCTTGTCTCTTTGGGAAGCAAGGGGAGCTGCTGAGCTGAAATATAGTTGTTCAGGATAACCTGTGTTCAAATCAGTCACTTCAGTAATGTGAATCCTGCAAAGCTATCCCTAGAACAGTCAAAAACCCCATGCATTTCAAAGGAATGTGTTTATTTTATATGGGGAAAGTGGAACTTCAGTAGCATTAAAATATTTTGGTTTACTTTTATAATAAAACTTAAAATGCAGCTTTCACTGGGTTGTTTTTTTTTTTCCCACAGTTTGAGGTATGCACAAAAAACTAACAAAACACAAAAGCAAAAAAATTATCATTTGGTTTCAACGCCAGCAGAAATACCTTCATGATCTCTGATAAGTTGGAAAAGATAAAGGGAGGGATTCGATAATGTTTCAAAACTCAGCTTGGCTTTCTAACAAAAACAAACCCATAAAAGTAAAACATCCTGACCAAGCTCAGGTCCAACAACCAGTCTAGATGACAACTCTGCTAAAAGCAGCAGTACTTATATTTGGGAACCACCCACCAAGGTCCAAGAAAAATGCATAACAAAACAATGGGCAAACACAGAGAGACAGGCTTATAGTATCTAATATTTAGTTGTAGGCAATATGCACTTTGCATCCTACTTCCATATAGGCTTCACAATAAAACCTGAGTGTTAGGCTCATCCCCATTAAAGTATCAAAGCAATTTTGGGATGACTGTGAAGCAGCTAAGTGATCCAAGGCCAGTTTTTAAAGGTCAAATGCCTGTAGAAATAGTACATTTGTCAGCAAGTCAGCTGATGCAAGAAATTGCACTAGCACAGAAATTTGACTACTACTCATCAGTGCTAGAACAAGTCCCTGAGGAACAACGCTAAGGTAAATTAACAGGTCAATGTGGAATAAATATTTTTAAAATGCCAAGTTGCACTTCTGCCAAAGCAATTCACAGGCTTTCAAGCAAGACAAGTATGTCATCCTTAGTGCACAAAGGATTCCTTTGCACTAAGGATTACCTACACCTAGGTAATACCTAGGATTATTCTTAATAAGCAATGCCTAATGGAAAAAACAATGATCAAAAAGTATCCTCCTTGATGCAAAGGACAATCAAATCACACAAAAAGGTAATATGCACATTTACAGCATGTGTTGCTAGAATCTTTCAGCTACAGGTATCCAAACACTTCTCAAGCAACTTGTTATGTGTTCTCACAGGAAAAGGCACAGTAAATTGGAGAGGTTAAGCAATTTCCTCAAGAATATTCAAGGCTGGGCAACAACAGCTCAGTGACAGCCCTACAGATAAACTCCTGCTCTCTTGATTTCCAATTCCCCAGCTCAAAAAAGTAGGCCAGCAGCACCTCTCCCCAACAAGCCTTCCATTAAGGTCTTCCTATCAGGTAAGTTCTCTACGCACAGAAGATACATTAACTAAGATGTTATGTATACTCAAGCAAACACATCCACATGATAACGAGAGGATGACACAGCAGCATTTGCATGAAACATCTCAAAGCGAGTGATGCCAATATTACATCTTTTCTAAAGGCCTTGGCTACAAATTTAAAATATTTGTAAGTGTAAATATTGCCTCTGCGTTTTATGACACAATAAAAAGTGGTTTAATACAGCAATAAAACCTCAAATATGCCTTGACAAAGTTATTTTAAACACAGTTCTAAAGCTCATAGCTTAAAGTTTTACACAGATATAATTTCAGAAGGGCCTTGACACAATTCCATTTAAAATGAAAGTAAAGCATTCTGCATATCAAGATTTCCTAAATAAATCTCAAGGTTTTTAGGGCACTAATGAATGAGTACGAGCACATTGGGACTGTTGAGTAATTTGCATTAAAGCTATATATTGCAGATGAAAAAGCAGAAACTGGCTTATGCCTTAGTACTGAAAATGAGGTTTAGAGCTATCTGGAATAACAGGGCTGCAAATGGGGAAACTTTTGTGGTTCAAGCAAGAACATTTACAGCAGTGACCTAGGGCACAGGTGATATCAAACCATTTAAAGGATTAGAAGCAACATGCACTACATTATGCCTGTGAAAACCTTACATGACCAAAACAATGAAAAACTATAGTGGGTTAGACTTGTTTGAAACAAGTTGTTTCAAAGCAAATAAGCCTCAGCCAAGGTACATGAACCTCACACCTGCTGAAGAGAATTTAACTTGCAGTTTTCCCAGACACTGCATGGGAGGCCAGGGGTCCGTGCCCTACCCAAGTCAAGTTCATGGCATTAATTACCTCACATAGCAGCAAGGGCACCCAGCTGTCCCCCACTCATCAGGGCCAGCCCCAAGGCAAGGGGGATTGCCAGCACACATGCTAAGGAGTAGCCACATTCAGTCAAAGCACATACCACCTTGGTTAAGCAGGACAAGGATGGGCAAATATCTGTGCAAGGTCTGTCCCCAGGGAGGCTGGCAAAGGCAACAATTATGACTCTAGAAAACAACTGAGCTCAATGTTAAGAACAGGGGAAAGCACTTCTCCACAGGCTGCCCACTCAACTGCACAGAAACTAGACTAGCTAAACCTTTGCGTTTTAATTGAAATGAGGCAGACATTGCTCTCACAAGCAGCTGAGTTGACAAGTCTAACAGGACAGTGGGAATAATCTCTTTTGCTGGCACCAGCACCCCCGAAGCTACACCACTTGCATCACCCTCCCCATGTAGGTCCCTTTGCTACCTTAGAGCTGCTGCAGAACCAGGCACAGGGAAAAGGCAATTTTTTTCCTAAGCCATCACAATTAATTCCAGGACTGTTAAACCTACAGGGTAATGAGCCACAGAGGATGTTTAAACATATAGTGCGCAGAATAGAATAGCGTAAGTTTGGCTTTTGTAAAGTAGTTCAATTTGACTTTGAAAAAATCACAATGAACAGAATTTAAAGCACAGAAGACAAGTTTTACAGCATATGTAATTTGTCCAGGAATTTGCACTTCTATTTGCCTATGATTTTGTTCATTTTAATGTAGAAAATAAAAGGTGCTTATCTCATTTTTTTTTTTTTTTGATGCAGAGAAGCCTGATGCCAACTGTTCCTGCACTCATCTGGCATAAAGTACCTCTCCCTTACCAAGATTAGTCAGCACACTTCCAGGGAATCAAGACAGCATTACAGCAACAAAAAATAAAATACACAGCACCCCCAAATCACAGGCAAGTAACTGGCAGAAATAAGACTCAGTCTTCTGATCTAGACACTGCGGAGCCCTCTTGTTAATTAAAAAAGTTTAGGTGAATGATTTAGATAACCAATTCAGAAGAAATATAAACCTTGCTAATCCTTTGTTCAAAATAAGAGCTGAAATTTCTGGAGACTCATGAAAAAGCTAACTTTAGTCACACATAGTGCTATGCAAGCATACATACACATGTGCACACCCTGAGTTCTCCACTTTTCCTACCCTTCCCACATTTAACAAGCAGTAAAACTGTCAGAACAATCTTGAAGAGTAATACTTGTGCTGATAAGAAGTTTTCCACTCCATGCTGCCTTCAGTACTACTAAGTTTATTGTTCAGGGTCACAATTCCAGAAATGGCTTGCCTGGTTTTTTTTTTTTTTTTTTGAAAGTGATAACTAAAAAAGTGATCAAAGTAATAAGGGATAAAATTTTGTTGACAACCAAAAAAACCCCATTTTGATGAATTCCAGTTTGTACTTGACTTTTCAAAATGCCATTCAGCATGCACAAAAACTTAGGAGAATCTTTCCTTAAAAAAAAAATAAAGTGCTTTTTCACACCTCTAACCACACTATTTTTAACACTTTTATTTTTTAACATTTTGAAAATACTGCTCAAAAATTAGCTTATTTGCTTTTCATCAGCATTAACAGCTGCTCAAAGGATCAACAGATGACCTGAACTCCTGTCCTCATCATGACTTTTGCGCCAACTTCAGTCCAATAACTTTATAAAGCACTTATGCAGCAGCCCCAGGATCAAGGTGGCAGACCGTGCCAGCATGAGCACTGGGCTAGGGCCACGATGACAAACCTGGAAGTTAAAGCGGTCTCACGGCTAATCTTTCTGTGCAAAGGAATGTGGTTCTGCCTATATAACATCCATGTAAAAATGCTTGCAGCAAAACCCCAGCCTTACATACATTAGGAGCTTATCTACTCATGGCACGCTCCGGGAAGTCAAGGCAAATCAGCTGAAGGCCCAGAGTTAAAGCCAGGAAATTAGAGTATTATTAGATGATAGCTACTTCTAAGAGGGAATACTGAGATGATACTTTTAAGCAACATACCCTTATTTCAGAAGTCAGTCGATTTACTTTCTCTTTTCAAAGGATGAATGTGAACAGGAAGACAGAAAGGAAAGCGGTAAAGGCACAGTAAACACCAGTCTTTCAGAAAGTACTAGTCATATGTGTATCATCCAATGACATGTAATTATATGTAAATTCCATTAAAAACAGAATACAATAAAGTTACCAGAGACTGAGGAGTTTTATCTTGAGGCAATGTGCATTCATTCCCAACACCAAATCTGAAAGAAGGAAATTTGGAACCTCTTTTGGAAACCCTTGAGAATGCTCGCAGTTCTAGCACCTCTGTTGTTACTGAGGTAGGTCTACGTTCCCGTTTTCCTGAAATCAGGATTATAAACCTACAATCTTATTGCAGTTTACCACCACAAACTCAAATAGGTCTCACTTCAGTGCAACATCAGCCACTTTCTTTTCAGTCTGGAACAGCAACATTATGAACCAGGAACCTGACATCTTGCACAAGGCAAAGTGCCAGTTAGATTTTTAAAAAAAAAAAATTAAAAAAATTCCATGGAAATACAAAATGTGCACATTTATCAAATATTACTTACCAATTACATGGGACCTTAGGCATGGAGACAACTTTACACAGCTCACTACTGTCATGTGTCCCTAAAGAATCTCCTGAGCTCATTTCCCAGACTCTTCCTTAAACTTTCATCTCTTGACACTCAGATTCTTCACATACAACTACAGCAAATTAAGTCTAGAGAAATTCTTGCAGCACAGAAAGATCAGTGCCATTTAACCTCTTATTGGTTTGCATTATTTAACCACTCCTGAGCCTTGGACATGGTAGCATGACAGGATGACTCCTAGGCAAGGCTCACATAGACATGTGAGGTCTATTCCTCACAGCAGAATCATCCTACACATACCAGGAGTTAAACCTCCAAGTTTTTCTTCTTTTGAGATTTTCTGTCTTTAAAATGAGATTATCTAAGCGTTGTTCAAAGTAATCTGAAATCAGTTTCAAAGCACAACCAATTAGAAGAAAAAAATTCAAACGGCAAAGTCAAAAAAAAGCTGGCATCTGCACAGGTTTCTACGCAATTCAATTTTGGTCAACTAACTCGAAATTCATGCAGTATTTTGTGCAAAAGGGGACAGTAAGTATTCAATAAGACCCTGAAACTGTGCAAAAATTTAAGATTACGCATCAGTTTCAGTTCCTCACTGAACTGTGCTCCTATATGCAATTCTTTTATGGAGATAAATATTTCAGAGAAAAAAGAAATTACTTGATAGAATTCTTCCATCCCCCAAATAAAACATGAAGACAAGAACGTGGAAATAATCCTGGCCTGATATTATGGTCACAGGTTTATTATACTTTTTTCATCTGCATAAAAGGCTATGAATTAATCTGTTTATAATTGCACGAATGGAAAATGCAACTCCTAATTAATTCATTAATCTGAACAGCATCTGAACTACTGCTTCTATGTAAAAAGGCTTGTTTCCCCCATCTCCCTCCCAAAAGGCTACACATTCCTTCCTTGCTCATCTGCAAGGAATTTACAGATGTTAAATTAGCCACAGCAGCCTTACCTTTTGTTCCCTGAATGCCATCAAATCATACTGAGAATTACAATAGAAACATATTGAGAATTACAGAGGAAAAGTTAATTAAAAACTGAAACATAAGCACTAGAAAGTTCAAACAGAATATTTTTCCCTAGTTTATACCAAGATCTGGCTGCATGCAAAATTACACGAAAATCAGAGTGCTTTGCTTCTTCAAAAAAGAAATTACAAACCTTTCCCCTTGAAATGTGGCTATACATTTATAAATAACCAGGGCCCCTATTATAGTCAATATCTTGTAGATATGATGTTAAAGTGGTAAGATATGCACAAAAGGACCAAGAATTCCAGTGATTCGTACTTCTGAGGCAGTTTGCCAGGTCCCCCATCTAAATCCATCCTATAAATAGAAGCATTCTACTAGAAAAAAACATTTCCCAAGTTACCCAAAGTTATCCTAAAGTTATCCACTCTAGTCTAAAGTTCTCTCAGTGATAGCTTTCCACAAATAAATGGAGTTCAGCTGATAAATGTCAACTGAAAGCAAACTTAAGATTGCTGCCTCCAATATTCATACTAAAATAGCAAGTTTTATGTTAAAGGCCTAGATGTTATATAAGCAAAAGTACCCGAGAAGTTCCAGCAGCAGCCAAGTCCAGTCAAGAGTCTAGATCATAAGGCAGCATTTGCACTTTTGTCTCTCCAGCTTTGCTAAATTCTTATTCCAGGCATACAACCTGCTTTCTCCAGATGAAAAAACACCAAACTAAAGCAAATATAAAACCCAGCAACACATTTCCACAGTAACAACAAATACTCCTCTCCTGCAGCAGCCATCAAAATCCATGCACCCTACACACCCTATGCTTTCTAGAACATAATACACTTCACTGCATTGCCCGGTGGGAGAAACTAGGCAGCCACTATGCAGGCAGATAACTCATAGACATGTCTATGAAAAGCAATCACCCAACAGTTAGCATGACATCTCACAAAAACCTCTAACTCAGCTCTCTAGCTTCAAGGAAGACCTAGAAACATCAAGTGATTAAGATTAATAACTCTAGTGGGTATTACATACCCAAAATTGAAAGTAATCAAGAATTTAGAGAGATCATTCTGTAACTCATTAGAATTTCCCCTCTTTTCTCCCTAAGGGAACCTCTCCATGCAGGGAGGAAAATGGGCACCCCCACAGAGATGAGCAAGTCTCTTAAAGTGAGATCATGAACTTTTCAAGTGATATGTGCAACAGTTAAGTACAAAAACTAAACCCTGTGTTTGTTTATCTTCTACTAGTCTGTGAGGGATTTAAAGGTTTTCTCCTGATAAGGGAAAATGCAGCTCAGCAGCTGAATGTCAAGGAAACTGCTCAGCTCCCCTCCATGGTTTAAAAAGGAACAAATAACTGAATGTGTAAAAGTCTCTGACAAGTACTAAATTCAAGAAAATTGCTATCTGCTTCTGACCATCTCAGCAGTGAAAAAAGAAGCTCAGTAAATTGTTAGTTTCTAATTACATGCACTGTTAGAAACAAATGTAGAACTAGCTAGCAGTTGGGTATTGTTTCCCTCTCTTTCCTGGTAACTTTACAGGCTAACCCTCTAGCCCTTTTTTCTAGAGGCTGGGAGTACCATGCTGTGTGCAAGTAATCCTCACTTAGAGAACACAAAGACTCAGAAAAACATTTCAGGAGCCCCGGACCTATTAAGAACTCAGTTTTATGACTAAACCTGTGAAGCTGTGCCAAAATCAGTTCAACAGAAGGTTCAAGTTATCTAGAACCAATGCAAAAGTACAAAACAGCCTAATGTAATAAAGACTTAAGTTCAAACAACTGTACATATACAAATAATCACAAGACACGCTTTTTAACTACATGACATACATATAACAAAAGGTCTCAATAAGTAAAATCTAGCATCACTGCTATAGTCTGAAGCACCTCCTTAGCAACATAATCATCAACACCACAAAAGTATAATTCCTTTCATAATGCATTCCTTCTCCAGCCAGCATAGAAACAAGATTAGACACAGCTGTAGCCTCCCAGACAAAAAGATCCATTCACTGCCCTGAGGCAAGATAACAGAAACCTCACCAGGCTAAAGAAGATGGAGCAACACCTGCATCACAGGCTCAACCAGCTCTGGCAGACCTTCAACTCACCTGAGGGCACAAGCACCAGGCAAAGACATCTTCTCCAAGCCAGACACAGAAAGTGCAGTATTGTGTAGCTGTGCACACACAGTAGTACTTGTTCAACTATTGAGACATACAGAAGTTTGATGAGTATCTGAATGTTTGCTTTTAGTGTCCTTACAGTTCCAGCTAAGTCTTATTCTGAAGGGATTTAGCACCTGGTAGTTGGAGCAACCCTGAGGAACGCTAGTGCACACGGACACACAAAGTAGCTTTCAAACGCATTTGAGACATATCAATAAAAGTTATGTTTGCACATATACACAGAAGCATTTAAATATAGCCAGCATACTGCTTTGAAAGGTAAAGTTATCAGTAAAAGCGATAAAGCTCAACACTTTTACCTTGCTTTAGCTGCATTAGAAGTGACTGATTGAGGTTGGCTGAAACTCTGGATTTTGAATGCTCTCTTTCTCCACCTCCTGTTTTAGAAGCCTCTTACTCTTTCGATGTACATCTTTCCATGTCTCTCCAATTAGCTGGTTAAGAGAGTCAAACTGGGAGTTGTGGCAGCCTCAGCAAGACTCCCCCCACAAGCTTGATCTGAAAGATTGCAATTAAATGCCACTTCCAAGTGAAGTCACACATGTAGCAGAGCCAGCCCCACATGGTTTGCCTTGTGGTGGTGCTTCTGTGGCAGCACTTCATGGCACTTGGAAAACAGACATAATTCCTTCCTCGGACAGCAGGCATTTACCTCCGGCTCTTCACTTTATGGTACCTCAAACAGGTGTAAGCGGTTACTTTGTAAGTCAGCAGCCAAATGTTCTGCTCCAGGCAAGCAAATCCATGAAAAAGCCATAGAAAAGCCCAGCTGCTCTCCCAGGAGGAGCAGCCTGTGAGGAAGAGCACGCAGCACTCACCACTCCCTGGCTGCAGGCCCTCTGGTGCCGCACCACAGGCTCACCCTCACAAAGGTGTCCTCCCCGCTGCCTGGAAACCTGCAGGAATCTCCACACGCCTCAGGGTAAGCGAGTGCACGTGAGGCCACCTCAGGGGTCCCACAGCAAGAAGAGAGGCCTCTATCAGCCTAGGTCCAACTTCAAAGTACCCAAGGAGAGAAGGTCCAGCAGCAGCCACGTCCAGTCAAGAGTATAGATCATAAGGCAAACACCTAACAATAAGGCAGGCTTGATACCAAGCAGCCATCCAGTCCACAAGTCACTATCAGGTCCAGCAATTGCCAAGCTGATCTGTAATTGCAGACAAGGTCAAGCTAGGCAGTCTATAGTTTAAAGTCCAGGTTAAAAAACTTCCTAGGCATGGACAAAGCTGAAGAGCAGTGTGCCCCCAAACAAGCCCAAGGCCACAGAGTTGGTTTAAATAGGGCTCCTGGGTGTGGCTCGAGGCACAGGTGAGGCTGTCTAGGGTCATTAATGCTTACTAACGTCCTCGGGGCCTTAACAAGGGCACCTGAGAGCAACGGAAAATTCTCCTTCTATCCACAGGGTGCATTAACGCAGAGTGAGGTGTGACTGCAGTGTTGTGATGGGGTTGTATTCCATCTGTTAGCTGGTTGGTTTTCTTCCTCAGCTATCCCCAGAAGCATTCTACCAAATTAATGTTCTGTGCATGAGAAGACACAGCCAAGCAATCACTTTATTTTTTTGCGATCCAATAAATTCTCTTGGTGGAGACTTTATGATTCTGTTCAGTTCTGGGAGACTTTGGAAGAGTGGGTACATAAATACAACATTGAGCAAGGCACACACCATTCTGAATGGATACTTCATAGTAGTCCCTGTACTGTTTATTTCATGTTAATTTCACCCTAAAAGGAGCTAAGGTGTTGATTTTCCATTCACACCTGAGTAGAAATCTAAGCCAGGAATTTTGCCTGGTCTCCCAGAAGGAGGAAGGTAGAGAAACAGAAGATAACAACATGATGTCAAAGCTGGAGGAGGGATGAGGATGAGGGTTAATGTGCAAGCTGTTTAGTGTTTCTTCTGACTTATTGCAGAATTTGTTAGTCTATATTAAAAGTTTATAAGCAACAAAGATAAAAAATCAGCTACACAGAATAAAAAGCCCATGTGTGCTCTTGAATGAATTCATGCTCCTTGAGATAACTTTTCTCCCAGCAGATGCTAAAATATTTTTCTTGAAACTTGACAGAGAAAATACTGTCACTTTCATGGAAAAAAGAGAGGTAGAGGAAACAAGCAAAAAGTAATACAAGTGTTTCAGATATAAATACTACTGAGGAATTTCTGGAACAGGTTGCTTATGAAATAAGCAAATGAACAGTTGCCAGTTGTGCTTTCCTGAGACAATTTGTATGATATTTTGGGTTTGTTTGTAGTCCTTCTCCAGCTGAATTAATCCCCTAAGGATTTTTTCACCTTGACTCACCTTAAGTAGTCTTGAAAGAGTGTTTTTGGCTGTCTTGACTGTAATCATTACTTTCAAGGAAAATTAAAACAATTGTGCATTCATCAGTGTATGATAAATCTTGCTCCTTCCTGCAACCTGCATGCCTAAGGTCCTCAAAGAGTAAGGGTTCAGTTTCATGTATCACTGAAATGGAAGCAATATGTTCTTACGCTCTATCTCCCAAATGTATGTGATGTTTCTCCATACATGCTATACATTTTGTCTCATAGAAAGGAGATATGCCAATGAATTGTATGCATTTGCAAACTACTCTAAAAAGAGAAGAAGGGAGAAACCTTTGTGCTATTATATCACTTATAGTTGTTAAAGTAATGATAAATCCTTTATCAGATTTTTAAGCCCATCCCAACATAGGCAAAGCTTTCAGTTTTCTGCTTGGTCTGTGCTAGATTGCTCCATTGCTTATAGAAAGGAATTACATTTCACACCCAAGTACATGGATGATCATGTAGTAACAAATGTCCTGTCCTGTCGTTCTGTAGCCCCATTTTTTTATACTTCATTGTCACTGTGATCTTTGATTTTTATTTTTATTTTTTTCCTCTACAGGTTCCTCGGGTATTTTAGAGGAAATCAGCTGAACAATATTAGCAATTAGCATAGTGAGGCAGAGGCTAATTGCAGTGATCCTTAGCTGGATGGCCAAGGGAGGTTAAGAGACCAAGGCCAATTAGAAAAGAAAGGACAGATAGAAACAGATCTCTCAAGGTAGTAAAAGGTATGAAATTTGTATGCATGCAGTATAGCTAATGGTTGAAGCAGGTTTTGGTGTCTTCTGCCAGTTTTAAAAAACCTGCTGGTAACATGACACACGTATCTAAAGGAGAAAAAGTAATCTGGTTATCATGCATGCCGCAGTGAAGCTGACTAGGTAGGATTAGCTCTTCTTATACCATGAAAAATTACATTGAATTGTCAGAGAAAAGACTATGAGACTGTGGGGAGACTGTGCTTCTATACAGCTCTCAGAGAAGGCCCATGTGTCATATGGCTACTCTGAGTTTGGCTCACACTTGGTAGAAAGCACTTCAGTATCTTCCTGAGTTATAGGAATATATTAATTCATTACCCCCCACCCTGCTCCATGCAAGCAGAGTGCATCTGTCAAAAGGACAACAGCTAGAAGAAAAATTATGGTAATAGCTAGTTCTGAAAGAAAAAGAAAATGTAAGATTTTTCAGTTAACTTAGGCAAATGAGGCCAATTTGAGAAGGATGTTGCTACTCATAAAAGTGAAATAGTTCAGAGAGAAGTTTTAAACAAACAGAGGGTAAAAATCCAGAAGAATTTGTGACTGATTTAAGGCTAAAGAGCTAATCTTGCAATTGCAGTTAACAGTCGTGGTAATTGAGTTTGTGATTAGAGACCAGATGGTGATTACAACTGGGAGAAAACACCCAGAGAAACTGATTACTAAAAAGTTTGGTTTAACTTGTAACTTAAAATAATACTAATACATTAATTTATTTTTGTTTTAAAAAAAAAGAAAGAGACAGAGACAATATAACAAAGACATTTATTTACTTCAGGTAGATGCTGTGAATGTCCAAAATGTTTGTTGCTAAAGCCACCACAGAGAATGTAAAACTGACAAACAGAACAGCATGAATGACTCAAAGAATTCAGAAACTTAGCTCAAAGACCTCCTTACAATACTCTCATAAAATTGTAAATCTCAAGTCCCGTAAGCCTGGGAATGTATAAATAATTTTCCCACAAATGCTTTCAACCAAGGAAGTGTCAGAGTCCTCCTGAAACGATGAGGTCAAACCCAGAGACCACTGATTTACATCTCACAGGTTGAATAGCAGACCTATGCTCAAGCATAGAAGGTGACTGGGATTTCGTCCACATGTGTAAAATTTTAAGTTATTACATAAAGTCCAGATGAGCTGAAACAACTATAAAGAATTTAACATCTTTGTCAAAATGGGCTTGGCAAACAGCCTGCTTCCCTAAAATAGGAAGATGAGGTTTTCCATCTGCAATGTATGAGTTATAAAAGTCATGCAAACTTGAAAAAGATTTAATAGCTAATGGCACAAACACTTCACCTTTGACAAAGGAGTTTAAACCTGCAGTGCCTACAAGTCACTGGCCATTTCTTTCTTCCAGTTCAGTTTCAAGAGGAGTGTCAACTGCTAGGTCATCTTCCAAAGCTGGAAATACCTACAGAAAGAAATGACCAAAATCATCATCATATTCTGATCTAAAAATTAAACTTCAATAAATTGAGATGTTGACCTTCAGAAAACAGAGACATGGAGAAAGGTTTTTTTGCAAAGTCAACCAATTGAGTCCTTCATGGCAGCACGGGAATAAATGATGCACTGGAGCAAAGCAGGCACATATATGTATGCTTGAAAAATAGGAAAACAACTGTCCTATACAAAACAATCTTCTTTCCAATTCAGCCTCTCTAAAAGTTTCTACAAATAAAGAGTTGATTGTCAAATCCTATTTTTATTAGACCCATTGGTGTGATTCATATAATTTAATATTAGCTATCCAAAAGTGAGTACCTGGTCTAAACTAGTTATTTAGGTTCCTTCTCCAGTAAGTGAAGAAAATTAGGTACTTTGACATTCTAGGATAGTTGTCCAACGTAGCAGAATTAATTGCTCTCTGTAGCAATTGATCCTTATTGACTACAGAGTCTAAACATTTACCTTTGATGTGACTCTTAATTTTTAAATGGCTAAAATCATATATAAAACTCCCACTTGTTATGTCTGGGAAAGTAATCTCTGATCATGGGCCACAGTTTAACAGGGTAGAGCAGTTTTCAGTGCAGCATATGTTGAAAGATAGCACCTATGTCCCATTCCCCCCTACCATTCCTGTTATCCTCAAGTGCATGGAAAAATCACATCAAACTATTAAACCACACATTGAATAGGAACTACAGATTCAGATTCTGATCTCTGTTCAGCACTAACAAATTGTAGTATGGCACCAAAGAGCACAGGTCAACTTCTGTTCAACAGGGAACTGTGAAAAGGAACTCTCTGAGAAGGATAAGCCAATGAACCAAGAAATCAGTGCAGTCTTAACTAGGAATGGGACAAGTAGCAGCAGCTGTAAGAGGTTGCCACTCCAGCTAGGCCAAAAGGAATTGGTGATGCTTGCAATAAATAGTGCAATAAAGTACGATGGTGTAATATAAAAATGGAAATAAAGAGAATGCAGTCTTCTTACATGAGGAGACCTAAAACTGGAAATTGAGCTCCCAAGGTAGGACAGAACTAGAATAAATGGACCTACAACCTCACAAACAGAAAGGAACACTAACAGGAAAATACACTAACCCAGGAAAGATTTCCAGGTTCCTGTTACAGCCCTGGGTCTTTAAGAGCCTAACTGGAAGCCATTAATAATCAGGTGTGGTTTAAATCCTAAGTTAAATTAAGGAGAATTGTTACTTGATGTGATTTTTAGTACTAGCTACAGAAAGGGAAAACAGAAAGGAGGGAATGCTGTCTTTTGGAGTCTCTAGAAAGACCCAGCTGCCATGTTACACAGACATTTCCACCAGACTTTGCTGACCAGGAGGTCAGACTCTTAAGCTCTGAGTAGTTGCTAAACAATACACAGAAGGTTTAATTTACATACACCAGTTGTGAACGCCAGCAAAATTAAAATGGATGGATAGATGCTATCCTAAGTTTTACAAACCCTGATGACTTTACTCATATAAAATATCCTCAAGAGTCTCATAAAGTTAAAGGACATGTTAAAAATAACTCATTAAATAGGCAGACCTTTAGCCTCTAACATTGCTTTATTAAATCACAAAATATGATGTATTCATATAACGTTAAGGTTCTGACCTTGGGTGCACAAAAGTAAGAAAATTCAGAGGAAAGTTTGAACCTCTCGCTTTGTACCTAACATCAGACTTTTGCCTACTGTTTGCATTGAGGACTTGTGGCACCTACTGCAGCTACAAAAGCTCTCCCAGGGTTTTGGTGACCCTTTCAATTTGTAGGTACAATAGATTAAGGATATGATTTTGTACTGGACATGAATTATCTTGCGCTCTAAGGCTGAATTCAGAACTTTAACCAAGTTTGGAGATTTTTTTGAGTTCAAATGTTCCTGTGTTTTAAAGGTACCAAGACAAAGTGAAGAAAGACCCCTTATCGACAGCATGCTGTGGCGGTTAATGCAGAAATACAAAGTCTTTACAACCAAACTGTATGAAGACTGAAAACACCTCCTCTTGCCTGGGAATCATCAGGAGAAAGTCGGGACAGAAAAAAAGGTTTTTCCTTTTTACTTTCAAAAGGATTCCAAAACTGGGGTTTAATGTAAAATTATAGTTTCATCATGCACTTCATTATTCTCTAATGAATTAAATGGAGAAACTCAAAATTACAGACTTCACTGGGGGAGTTATGAAGGGTTACAATTAAAGGGTTCCTTAATTAAAAAAAAAATAAAATTAGAACACATTAATAATTATTCTCCCTCAGGTAAAACTGTAATACCAAATGCTATCTCTGAGCATACTGTCACAGTGCATTTGTAATTTCTTTTACAAAATTACAGATGTGTGAACAGAAATTTAAGGGAAAAAAATAACCCTGAACACCTATTTTCAAAAATAAAAACAATGCAGGGTAGCACAGGATAGCAAATAATTCTCTTATACAGTCAAGAAGCTCTATGCATGGCAGAATAGAGAAGCCTTGTTTACTTTAGACATGTATTCACATCATCTTCCTCACTCTCTCCCTCCAGCACAAGCATCTCTGTTTCATTCATTCCTTCAGCACTGCCTGAGCTCCCATGCCACTGCTTTCAGCTCTCACATATCTCCATGGTTCTTCCCAGGGAGAGAGCATGGGAGGATGAGTGCACACGTGTCCCATCTGACTCTCATCAGCCACTGGCTGGCAGGAGAACCTGAGGGTCCCACAGGCTTCACGTCACCCCTAGACCATGCGTCTTGTGGGATTTTTTGGTCTCTACCTATCTGACAAATTCAACTAAAATTAAGCAAGAGGTGACAGCTGGAGAGTGAGAGGATGGCTGACTGACATACTCACAGACAGCAATCCATTCATCTTCATTGCCACCTTAGAAAATGAGACGTGTAAGAAGGCCTCTGAAAGAGGAAATCATGCCTTAACATCAGCCCCACACTTCTTAACTCCATGTTACTTACCAGTTACTCAAAGTATCTTCACATCTGGGAGCCTTCCATCCCTCCCATCCCTGCCTCTACCCCATGCTCAGGTGTGTGAAAAACTGCATCCCTACAGATGGAGAAGCACATTTGCTTTCCAAATGATCCCCTCAGGGTGAACTGGGAGAAAACTGCCTGGTGCCACAGACCACATTGGTGGGGACATAAGGTGACGAGTTTCACCCCTTTAAAGAGTGCTGCTTTAATCCTCATTCATTGCCTAATCAATGCTGTTCTCCTCAGTTCCACATAATAGCTAGTTTATAATTGTGTTGTTGCTTACAAATGCTAGACAGGTGTCGTAGATTTTGTTCTAATTTTTAACACAGGGTAATATATAAAATTTATATTAAAATGTAATTAAAAAAAAAAAAAAACTTTAGGGATCATGCAGAAAGTAAAGATAAAACTAAATTGCATTTTCAGCCTAAGAACTTTGATAGTTTCCAAATAACTACAATGGGAAATGCTAGGGTTGTATCTGTAAATTTAATTTAGACTCCTGTATGTAGGTACTTCAAGATTTCAATTTTGTGCTGTGTATCATCTAAGGTCTGTCTTGGATATTCGGAAATGTGTTTCTAATTGCTTTCTTCATGCAAAAGAAATGCCATAGGTTAACAACAGCAGCCCTATTAATCATCAATCTAAGTGCAGCTAGTCTTCTGCATAAAATATTTATAAGTGTTTATATACCTCTGGCTAATGCCACAATCAATAGCTGCTTGAGAAGGCATGCTAGAGGGTTATCAGAAGTCTAAATCTTTCCAGAAGATTTAGTCTATAGTTGATCTTTATTTCAGATTATATTTGTGATAAAAAGACTTTTTTAAAATAAAATGGTTTTTAAATGTTTATTTTTACAGGGAACTGAAAAATCAGCTATTTTTGATAGACCTGTCTGGTCTTTCAAATCATCATCAACTACTTAATGAGCAAATATCATTTTTCTCTTGTCTTTGTAGTTTCTAAAGGTATCAGTATGAACTAGGCCTTATATGAGCTATAAGGTGGTAGGGCAATCCAGTTAGTATACTAATTTAATTGTGTCTCTCCATGAGAACAAGTAGGAGTCTAATCAAGTTACACATAAACTGTGTTCACATTTTACATATTTCTGGTTGTTGGAAAAAACCTATTTACATTCTAAAGAGAGCTTTCATCAGCTGCTGGTCAAACTACATCTAAGTATTCGCATTTTCCTTTTACAGTCAAGCTCAAAAAATTATTGTAATTCAGCAATGAGAACTACAGAGTCCTCTTTCATTTCCACTGAGCTCTTATGTAGAGAAACAGAGCCGGTCAAAATGATTTATTTCATTTATTTATTTATTTTGTAAATAAACTATGTGATGATATTCATCCTTTTTTTTTTTCCCCTTGCTTGCAAATAACTTGTGAACCAATCCAAATATTGTGACTGTATATCTTATTTACAGTCATTTCCACACACTTATTCCAGTCTTTGAAACATTTGCAACCTCTTTGCTTTGAATATGTGTTATTTGGTCTTCTCGGTGTGGAACAGGCCACATGAGAGATACCAGAGGATGAACACTGAATCATTTTGCTTACAAAAAGAGCAATTCCCCAGCCATTTCTATAAAACAAAATCTGGGTGGAGAGTCATAAATACTTTGGGAAAAACCCAAAAGGCAGCTCTTTGGAATTCTGCATGCATTATGCTACACTTGACTTCACCTCTTCTTTTTCCTTCTTGAATTTTCCCTCTTGCCATTGCTTTTAAGCAGTATCAAGACCCTCAACATTCCTAGCCCCTGCCATTCAGCTGGACTTCCATGTTATTGAAGCACAAGGCTCTGCGCTTGGCGCAGTCACAGCATTGCTCTGAGGGTCTCATGTTTGCCTGTTTGCAGCTCCTGGACAGAAATATAGAAGAACCCAGCTTACAGCTGTGAAGCTGGCAATAGGAAACTGAGGACATCTCATGAGGAAGGGAAATACTTCTGGAGGTCACCAAGCCACAGCCAGTTCCTTTGAAACCCTGTATAATATACTAAGTTTCTGTGGTAGATGCAAAAATTTCTTGTCAATAGCATTTACAACTTGATTCAGCCTAAACTCTGCTTGCTTTCTGCTGCCAGAAGACTGGGGTCTAGGATGTTATTTTTTCCTTCTTCCTCTGGTCTACCTCAGAAAAAGTAGGTAGAGAGTTCTGTGACTTGATCCTCTCTGTCTTCAACTGTCCGGTGACAGCAAACTTGTAATTACTCGAAAAGAGGCTAATATTCAGCAGCAAGCTGTGCTTCAGTTGTGCAAAATGATTTTTCAAGCAGATGCAGAAAAGCCCCTGAGGAAGAAATATGCTGTATAATCATGAGAGGAAATACAGCAGATTTTATTGAGGACACCATCTCTCTACTCAGTGCAGACCCAGAGGTCCTCTTTGAGCAAAGGTAACACAGGTCTCTGAACATTCTGCTCCCTTGTATTCAAATCTGAAGCAATTTACAAGAATATAGAGTATTAGTATTGAAGAACTGATGCCTGAGAAGGAGCAATACATTTATCCACATGAGTGTGTATTTGTGCGCTCCAGAGGAATGTAAGTCTGATGCTGTACACATCCCTCCAAGAGCTCCAAAAGTATCACCAAGCTGTTCAGGCTGCTATGCCACAGGCTCCACAAGTAAAACAGCTCAGAAAGATGCTCTGTGTGCACAGATAAGAAGCAGGGAGACAGCTGTGTTTTTAAGCCCCTAATTAAACACAATATTAAGCACATACTTGGCTTTGAACTTGTAAGCATTGAAATGAGCAGTATTACTCATCTGCTTAAAGTGGTGCCTGAAGGACCTGGCACTCTCCCCAGAGGAATCACTGGCCCACCACTGCTCCTGCAGCTGCACCCTCAGTGCTGGTCCTCACAGCAAACCCTGGTTTACAGGAGATGTAGCCTCAGTTTGTGATGTGCAGCAGTCATGAAGGCTTCACACTTCATGTACTCACATGTTGAGGAACATATTTAGCAATTTGCTTCCTGCCTGAGCACCCATGACCTTTGTTTGGGGCTGCAATGTAAAGTCCTTACACTTTTTTTTGCAGCATTTCATCACAGCGTTAAAGCTGTCAACAGATTGACTGGACACGAACTGGCAACTGAGACCTGTAACCTGTTACACAGAACAGTGTGTTGCTCCTACAGTGAACTTAGTAACGCATGTAGCACACATACAGGAATCTACTCAAGTGCTGGGCTGCCACTTTGCCTGCACAGACATGGTCACAACTTAGCCCGTGTATGTATTTCAAGTTACGTCTGTTAAAATAGCCAGCCTCAAGCCACAGTCAATGACATTTCATGTCATGTTAGCTATTTTAAGGATTGCTTCCATTTTTAAAGACCCAAAAATTAAACATCATGTGCCTGGCTTTTTTAGGCATGTTGAATACTACAAGATTTAGCTAATGCTTTGGAAGAAGGGAAAAGTAATACTTTTTTAAAAAAAAATCAAAGCAAACTAAAACCCCTTTATTCCCCCCACTCTCAACCCTGTCCTAATGTTTTTCCAGTGGATATCAAAATAGCAAAGCATAATTTTTTTATTCAGTGGTGTTCTTTCTTATGAACATGTGTTTAGCTGTTCTTGCTGAAGGGAGCATCAGTACCTTCCAGACAGTCAAGCATCTTGCTCCCAGCTCCCCTAAATGCATTCCTAGTGAACTAGTTTAATTTGTTTCAACTTCAGCATCTCCCATTGTGTTCACTAGCAAAACCTGTACATACACAAATTGAGCTAAATGACAATAGCCTTTTCCATCAAGTTACTATTTTTTCTATATGTATACATTTGTTCAGCTTTGTTCCCAGGCACCTATCCACTCTAATGGAATACAATTATGCCCAGAACATTATTTTTATAATATTTTAGAATTACCATTTATCATAAACTTTCCATCTTTTCCCCACATGCACGCTATTTACAATTCCAGTGGACCATTTCAATGCTTGCTTCAGATTTCATCTCTAGAATTAGACAGACAGAATATTAATCACTAAACTATTTTTGTTTGAGCATGATCTAACATATTATATCTAAAAAAAAAAAAAAAGGAATCTTCTAATGCTCCTGGAGCATTAGAGGTATGTGGCTTCCTTAAAGGCAATAGCTAACCTACTAGGATGGCCATATACAATATTTTATTCAGATGACATTTTGGATTTTAGCACAGTTAGCATTTATGAGAAGAAGCCATTGCTCAGTGAATCTTTTAAACTGGTCCAGACAGACTATTTATCATCTCCAGAAGTCTCTAACTGACTGTTTATGTTTCACTTAGACTTAAATAAACTGACTGCTTTCTGTCCACTGAGCAATTTTAAACATACCCTTCAATAATACTTTCTCAAAAGCTGTTAACAGCCCTTTGCATATGGAACGATTGTCAACAGTGTGTCAGCAAACATCCAAACTGAAGCATACTTCAAGAGAAAAAGATGTGCTAAAATTATTCTGAGGGACAGGTGAATGTTGGTTCAGGAAGACTGCCTTTTTTTGAGACTACTGTCCATAAATTTTATGGGAGCTATGGGCAGAGACTATCCAGACTGAAAACCAGGCTCATTTAAGTTAGTTCGTGTGTTCTAAGGTAGTCATCGAGCTACTGGTGAAGTGCTTTTTCAACTAATTTTGAAGGTAGGATTGATACTAGCCTCAAGTTTCCCAGATGCACTGTAAAGTCCTCACTAAATCAAAGATGTGACCCCATCAATCTTAAGCCTGCTGAAAAAGAGCTTTTACAGAAAGTCACCTAACTGTGTTAGACAGGCTGCATGGGACACAGGTTATGTCTAATGTGCTAAGATGACCCAAAAGAGAAAAGGGGAAGGAGGAAATCCTGTTACTTGGGGGTTAGAGAAGAAGAGAGACCTTGGTTATCTATGGCTAAAAATCAGAAGCCCAAATTTTAGAATATGCTTAAGGCTATTTAGATCTTCAGAATATTGGGTAAACACTACAGTGCAAAGTATAAATGCCTATAAAGTACAAATGACACCCTTGATGATACTCAAATGTAATTCTGTGCAGTAGCTGGTATCCACCAAAGAAGTGTCTTCAAAGATCAGCTTTTAAAAAAGTTGCAATTGCAAGCATTTTTCTAAACCCCTAAAATTCTTGAAGTGTTTGGTTTGGGAGGCAGGCAAGTACTGAATATTATGCTTCTGCTACTCTGTTTGTTGTGCTGAAGCATATGACTGAACATACTGAGGTCTCCAAAGTCAGCTCTCTGTATTTCCTCTGCTCCCTACCAATAGCCTCATGACCAGGACCATCTGCTTAAAGATGCCAGAAGGTAAGTGTAATGAGTAGCCAAGGACTTTGCTACCTGACTGATCAAAATCTGTAATCACTGCAGGTTTGTTCCTCAGAGAGGTGCAAGTCAAAATGGCAGCACAGGTAGATGAACTGGGACAACAGCTGCTCCCCAGTTTCTTCATTTCCTCGGAGTTAGCTCCACACCCCTACTTCTGCCAAAACATGATGCCAGCCTATGACTTCTGTCCTCATCTGGTGCCAATCCATACAGTATCACCACATTATACAGCAGAAAATTTGACTTTGCAACCTCCCCTCTTGCAGTCTTATAAACATTGAGAGTCAAAGTCAGGGTCTTCAGCGCCAGAAAGCATGTATTTCTACCCTGACAGTTCAGAATAATCTTCTTTTAGCTGTAATTAGGCAATAGATTCTTCTGTCAGTGAATCAGCTGCTGGAGGAAGACTTTGTTACATGTACAAGATACTGCATTTACATTTCGACCCATTTTAAAGGTGGCTGAGGGGGAGTAACAAGTCAGTCAGAAATCCTAATATTTTGGCAGAGTTCATTCCCGACTCCTAACAGGAAGAAAAAATAATAGTCTAGATTTAAATATAGTAGCTCATTCATATGTTTTATTTATGACAGTCATTTAATTATTAGTTCTTTGCCTCTACTCCACTACCTGTTTCTTCTCCTGAAATGTTCCGGTTATAGGGCACAGTTCAAACAGCATGCACAGCCTTAAGAGAAAAGCAGACTGGGATGGGCATTGGGCCTTCTGCTCAAAGTGGACCTGGTGAGAGTTTTTAGTTGAAAGTTGCTTCGAAGGTACTTTCCTAATATTTCCCTTTCCTGCATTTGAGTCCACATTGCAGAGGTCTCTAGGTTGCAAACTGGATCCCCATAGGTGAGGCCAAACCAAAAGATACACCCCTGAGGTGCATCTGGCATGGTCTAGCTATGAATGCACATTGGTTCAACAGGCAGCCTTGAGCTAAACTGAGGTTAAAGTCACCAACAGGCAAGTAATGCTAACTTTGGGCACCCAGGAGCAGCTCTCTGACTCTACAGATCTGTTCCTGTTGCACTGTGCTGTCCTCTGATGCAGACATATCTTCATGTGTACCTTTTCCTATACTTGGAATACAGAAAATTTCATCATTAGGGGCCAACTGATTCTATAGATTAAACTGCATAAGATCTTCGAAAACCACCTTCAAAGCCTGAGGATTTGAGCAAGGCTTTGCATCACAGATCTGACTGAGTTGTCCTGTTGGGAGGAGTACCATGGCAGTGAGCCCTATGACCTCAGCAGGGAAAACTGTTATGAACTCTGTGCATCCCCTTTCCCTTCCCCTGACCCAGTGCTAACCTGCAAAATACTGCTTTCTGTGGTTGTACGGATATTATGAACTAGAATTTCATTCTTCAAAGGTGCATCAGTTGGAGTGCAGAGAGAATTTGAAAGGGGTGCAAAGGGACTGTAAAAAGCCACTGCAACACTTGTGTTTCACGCAAGACTATAGACCACTGGGAGACTATTAAACACTTCTTTTCTCCAGCTCACTTCTCTCTTTGGGGTACCCACAGCTGTATCCATATTCCTGTCTGTCTCACTACCATCACAAAATCATCTTGCACCTAGTACAAAAGAAAAGGACAAAAATTCCCTAGAACAACATCAGTCCTGTCTTTTTTTAATCATCTTCCAGTCCCCTCATCAAAGACATACTGATGTGGAACCATGTGGGCACAGATCCATACTAGAAGTCCATATTATTCAGCAATATATAGGGGATACTCAGGGATCTACTAACTAATTTCACAATGTGATAGAAGGGAACTGGGAAGCCTGTTTCCCAGAAGCAAATGGAATCTATCTTACTGCAGACTTACACTCACACCACATTTTGCAGTCTAATTCAACACAGATGTAGAACACAACTGGACCAATAGTGAAATTAAGATTGCTGCATTCAAACCAGTCTGTCCTGTAACCCTGATATGCATAGGAAAACCTCTAATTTCAAAGATAAATCAAAGTTGTACACATTTCATCACATCTTCTAAGGCAGATAAACTGAATTCCATATCAATCACCATGTTCTGATCTTATAAGCCTTTCATGGTTTTAACACATCATGGAAGTAATGGTGCCAAGTATAGTGAAGCTGGGTAGTTTGGAGATGTTTTTGTGAAATACTCATTTCATTCATCTATAAGTTTTGATCTTAAATTACAAGGTGTTCTGCTTACTTTGTATTAAAGATGTTACAGACATTTTGTAACTACAAAGGGGTGAAGAAAGTGCCTTAATAAGCACTTTATTTAAAGAGAGATACTCTGTGTAGCCCACAAATACTTTTATGAATATAATTCTCTGAATTTGAAGTGTTTGGTACTTTGCAAACTGTGTTAGCCTGGGAACCTAATAAAGGACAGAGAAGCACTCAGTTCCAAGTCACCTCTTGCAAAACAGAGCAGGGCCACCTTGTTGTGTGTTTTTTGATGGCAAAGGCAGATTCAGTCACCAGCTGAGCTAGCAGAAGTCTTCTTTCCAATTCTCCTTGTAAGTTTGGCATAGTCTGAGTCTAATGAGAAAACTGACTTTAAAAAGACTAAAATATGTCTTCCAGAGGCATTGTCTCTTGCCTCCAAACTTTCAGCGTGTTAGGCTGCTAATGAAGCGTGGATGGGGATGACTGACTGCTACAAGCTCCCATCTAGGCAGGAGCACACATCTCAGCAGGATGTGCCACTAGAGGCCACCTTCTTCCTAAAAAAGCAGATGCTGAGTTGTTCCGTCTGAGAGTAGTATGGTGTCCCTTACTGTCTTGCTCAATTTAGTACATTTGTGTTCCACTGCTTTCTACCACTGGGAACATCTTGGCTGGTGTCTAATGTCTTGAGTTATTTAAGTTAACAATTTTTTTAACAAATTTAACAAATAAGATTAACAAATCTTATCCATCTAGGACTATCAGAATTCCTGTTCTGTTTTCACACTAACTCTGAGTTACAGATTTAAAGGTATCCTTCTCCGTCTTTGTTCAGTTCAGTCTGATTTTCTTTTTCCTTAAAGGCTTCACCTCTTGCTAAGGCCAAATACTTTTGAACAGTACAAATATGGTCTCTAACCCTACAATCTTACTGTCTAATTGTATCAGCATGTCCAGTTTCCCTCCTAGCACTGCCCTGTTCAGAAATAATGCTTCAGTGTGCAAAGCTGAAATCTTTGGAGGCCCCTATTGGTGGGCTCATTACAGCCATTGCATCAGCTCTCTGCATTCATATGCACAGATTATTTGTAAAGAACAAACTGGAAAAGGCTGGTAGTAAGGTCAGTCAAAAGCAAGAAACAACATATCTTGAAAAGAGCTTGCATGTACAATTGCATGTTTTCTTACTTGACCACATAATGGTAGATTCTCCCTCAAGTAAAAACAAATTGAAAGGAAATGGAAAATAACCTATAATTTCTCTGTCCCTGCAAACATTCCACACTACCCAAAACACACAAAGCTAATGGAGTTTATAAAGATGACAGACTAGTAAGAAGGAGGGCTTATAAGTTAATGAGGATTTCAATCAAATAAATAACTGCCTTTATACATAACCAAAGTCACTCAAAAATATTCAGTTTAAATGAACACACTTCTAGCCTTTCTTATGTGTGCACGTATGTGTGTGTATGTCGATATATTTAGGTTTATTTTTCTTCTTAGTGAGAGGGATAGCCCATGTGGGGGCTGGCAAACTTGAAAAGGAGTAGCTCTAATCTCTAGAAAGAGCCAAATACAGAATCTCAGTTAAGAACAAGTCAAGAAAGATATGTTGGCAGAGGACTGGGCAATATGCAGGGGTTCCCACTAGGACAGGGATGAATCCTCTTGGAAGATGACTGAACCCTTTTGAGAGACAGCGTTTTCCACTCAGGGGTCTGTTTACAGAACCACAAACCTGTGCTGTCAGGGGCATCTCCAACACAAACAGCATAGGGGAAGCAATGTTGAGTCAAATTTTCTAGCCCAGCGCTCTCCAGTAGCAGCAAGAGAAGCAGCTATTTAGCTGTTTATTTTCCTCATACTCCTGCAGCTTCCACAATTCTTGAACTGAAGATGTTAGGGGGTACATCCCTGACTATATTCATTAGCATCATTTTATGGACCTAATTAAATATCCATGAATTTGTGCATTTCTCTTCTGAGCCCACTGATGCAATCTGCCTCCACAGCCTCGTTTTCAAGAGATTCAGAAATTAATTCTCTGAGGTATAAAAATTAGATCCTTTTAATCTATTTTAAACCAATTTGTCCTAGTTTTAATGCATACTCCTTCAAGTCTTGCACAAGACAAGATCTGGTCTCGGTTAGCAGTCAAGAGACCTAGACCTCAGCCTAGACCCCCTAGGTCTAGTCCTCGTTTTGCATTACCTTAATCAATTTGTGATATCACAAACAACCATCATATTCCCCTCAGCCTTCAATCCAGCCTGAGAAATTCCAGCCTTTTGAGTTTTTCTTCACAAACCAGTTTTTTCACTTTCTTAGTTAGTTGCCCTTCCTAGTATCTTTTCTATATCCACTATGTCCTTCTTAAGTTGTGGAGACCTGAATCACACAATCTACTCAAAAGGTGAATCAAGTTTTTAGAGAAGAGCAAAATAGTGTGTTCTGGTTTGCTCTCAGTACATTCCTAATGATATCCAACATTGTGCTGGTTCTTTGACTGCTGGCACTTCCACACAGTGATTTTAGAGGACTGTCAAGGAAAACTCCAAGCTCTTTTGCCTCAATTGTAACTACCAGTTAAATGCTCAGCACTGCATAAACACAATTTAGATTATTTCTCTCTAACTGCATCACCCTACTTTTATCCACCTCCTTTTCACCTGCTTAGTATTGTAGGCAGTCATTTTTCGAATCCCTCACCATAAGTAGAGTTTTTGACTAATCAAAAAAAACCCAAAACCCTTATATCATCCACACATTTGGAGATATCATTGCTCATTCTCCTCTCAGCTGATGTTTGCCCAACCTTATCTGCCTTCCCTATAGTTTGCAATTTTGACAGTGGTTTTGGAGATGCACTGGGGGTTGTCCCTGTATTTCCAAACCTGCAGGATCTTCTCTGGGTTCTAGTTTAAATATTCTTCTGAATTTATTAACAGTGTCAGCAGCCCAGCAACATCCTTTGCTGAAGAGCATCCTCCACAGTGTCATGGATGGAAGGTTACCCTGGTTTAGCTTCATCCTTGGTTAAGCTGTCAGGTAATTCCCCTTATTTAGACAGCTAACAACAAAGTGAGATCTGGCATAAGTGCAGTACACCAGTATAAATCACCTTCCAAGGACCAGTTCCACCATCTATCCCCCTCCATTTCTCAGCCAAAGGTGTCATGAAAACTGTCCTACTTGTGGCCCTCAATTTACTACACTTCTGGGTATGCAAGTCTTACCTCTGTGGGTTATTTTTTTTTTTGCTTGTAAGGCTCAAACCAGAAATACATTACTGCAACCTGCAATTTCTTGATTGGCTAGCAATACTTTGTAATAAATCTACCAAGTACCATAAGACAGATGACTAGAAAATATAGTGCCTGTATTTAGGAAGGGGTTAGCCAGCAGAAAAGAAGGAATGTGGGTAACCACAGTGCTTATATTCTGACTTCAGTGGTATGCAAAGCTTCAGAACAGCTTTTAAGGAAAAAGATAATTAAAGACATGGAGGTCAAATTAAAATGGCATAAAATAGAGCATGGTCTTAACAAAAGTAGATTGTACCAGATTAACCTCATACATTTCTTTGATGAGTAACCTACATTCTAGGCAAAGGATGTGATTGATCTCATCTGTCTTAACTTCAGTGAAGTATACGATAACACACACGGAATTATTAGTAAAACAGGAAGAGATGGGGATTAGCAGAGAAATTGTGAGGATAAGAAGCTGTCTCAAGTCAGATACAAAGTGTACTTTTTTGAAAGAGAAGGTTTATGGCTGAAAGGAGATTCCTCAAGAATCAGCTTTCACCCCACTTCATATAACTTTATAAAAGTCACTAGTGATCAGGGAATAAACATTAGGAAAACACTGATGAAAAAATAACATAACTCACAAATGGAAAGTGTTTTCAGTGCAGATAAAAGCTAGACTACAGTACACAAAGAAATGGATAACATTGAAGATTAGGTTAATACAATGGAAAGAAATCTAAAAGTACAAACTGAAGGATCACAATCTTTTAGACTAACAGCAGTAAATTTTCTTATAGTCTGAATGTTCCTCCCTTGGAAATGGCTAAGAAGGAGGAAGACTTGTCTCCACTTGCTGACTGTAGGAGGGCTATGAGCCACTAACATGAGGGTGTTGTGAAAAAATCAAATGCCATCCTAGCATGCATAAACAAGAGCTGCTTCTGTAGAGGTGGGGAAGGATGCTTGCTATTTGAAGAAATAAAATTTTAGATGAAAGAGGTACAGGAAGAATTACAGGGATAATCAAAGGAATGAAGAACCTATTTTTGGTGAAAAGTCTGGAAGAAACTTGAGGTAGGAAGGCTAAAAGGAGCATGATTGTTATGGTCTACACTATTTAGGCTAAAATGAAGAGTTCACTCAAGAAAGAATGAGTTCATGCTTTAAATCGTATTACTTGGGCTTGAAAAATACAGACTCGACAATTAGATTGGGGTTTTGATGGGAAGAAGAGGGACAAGAAAGCTGGTTTTAACATACAGTCCTGCAGTGAAGGAGATCATGCAATACACTGCTTGCATTAGCCAGGAATGGCACTCAATTAACTATGAAATCTCCTTTCCAGCCCTGTATGTTACCTGTAACAGAAGCAGTAATCCAGATCTGCCACTTAAAAAGGGCAGTTGCAGGACAAATTTCTGCAGAGGAAAAGCTTATTCCCTGGAGTTCGGTTTGGGTTTTTTTCAGCCAACAAAATTTAATCTGACAAACAATCTTGATGTTCAGGAAAGGCCAGTGACTTTGTCTTTGTAGCAGCCACTCCTTGCATGAGAGGTGCAAAGAAGGGGCAGCAGTGGCAGCTCATGGTGGGGGTGGACATGCATTTGCTTCTGGTAAGGTTTTCTCCTGTTTTACAATCACAGCATCTCTATTTGCAGCTGACAAAAGCAGGCTTGAGGCAGAGGCTATGAACATGTCCCAGGGTAGATTTAACCCAGCTAGTATAAGTTGCAGGAAGCATGAAGATGTGGCAGCATTGTCTCCAGTGGGACTGCTGCAATCCTGCCAGGGACCTGGGTACATATACTACAGTTTAATCACCACCAGCAAAATGTTCTCCTCACACTACCTTTCTTTATATAAACATGTCTTCCAAAGCTAATAATCCTTACTATCGCAAGGATTCCATATCTAGAAATAGATGTACAGTTTAATTTGTACTTGATACTGTAGGAAAACAAGTGGGGAACTGAGTGCTAGCCTCTCTGGGTTTCTGTATCTTAATATAGGCACATTACATTACTTTTGTCTAATTTATCGGGGGCTTTCTCAGTCCACTGATGGTCTGTGTTATTCACATGCATGAAACCAATAGAAGCAATACATTACCAAAGACTTTTTATGATGCATTGAGAGGAGATTGCCCAGTTGATACAGCACTCAAGTGCTTCCTAGTTAAAGCACCATAGCAACTGTAGATGCAGAAACAGTGGGTTTTTTCCCATGTCTTATTTCATCCTCTCTCCAATTTTTAATGATCCAATCAGTTACATAAACACAGAAAAGTGTTTCATGAAATGTATTTCAGGGAGGTTTAAAAGATCTGGGAAATATTGTTCCACAGAAATCATCACTGTTATTGATGCAGGCAGCAGTAAGTCAGCTGTGATCTGAAATCTGACAAAAGCCATGTGAAATAGAAGAGCCATAAATGAAAATGGTTAAGCTTTCAGGATCAGGGTGGAATATGAGAACTAATAGAGCATCATTTCTTTTGCACAGTTACACAATTTTGTGAGAGATTGCTTTGTTTGATAGAGATCAAACTCATTTAGGATGACAAAATTCAATTACTTTCTAACTTCACATCATGAAGTTCCTCACATATTACCAAAAAGTCTACCCTTCCCTAACCCATGCTTGTTACTTTGAAATAACCTTCAGTAGCTACTTTCTGTAGGGAAATGTTGAACATAGGAGAGCAGTCTGTACACAACAGACATCTGTTATCTACTTTTTAAATGATGTGTGCGGGCCCAGACTTTCCCCAGGTAGCCTTATTCCCATCAAGAAGTGCTTGCCCCAATCTGCAGAGCACTGCAACTGCTTTCCACCACATTAGCAGCACAAAGCATCAAGCTGAGTTTATCACCAAAGAAACATACACAGAGTGCCATTTTCATGGTAAAAAAAGAAGATCACAGCCAGAAATATTTCCTCTGAGTTATGGCACATGTCTCACAAGAGCAGTTGAGATTCATCATCCTAGAACTGGAATCCAAGGACTGCTTTCACCTCAAAACCAAACTCTGAGCACTAGCCTACAGCCAATACGGATCAGTGCAGCGCCTTCTTGATCTCTCTCTGGCATAACGTGACATCACTGACTGCCTTTTGGAGGCAAATTATCCACTAGGGCCTTCTGAGTACATTAATATAAATTAGAGGCCAACTTGAACACAGGGCTCTTTGCACATTTTTATTCTTTGGAGCTGCAAACCTCAGTCTTTTTTCTGCCTCTGCTATACCATGGCAAATGAGAAAGACTTCTGTTTCCTGATGTTAGTATTCAGAGAACAAGGTGGTAGACTCAGCCGTCATTGGCAGTATCATTGTTTAGCTTCTAATTAATAGCATAGAGCGAGTGCAATTATCAATAAGCTTTTGTTTCCACAAAAAGTAATTCTGGCTCTTTTCTACACATACATTGTGAAGCACACAACCCTAATCCAACTGCCCAGAACGATGCTTATCTGTAAAGTTTGTAACAGATGACTCCCAACTTTAATGTTTGAGACCTTTCCTAACAAGAGATGACAGAAACTTCCAGACAATGAAATTACTATTAGTTGGGCTTAATCAAAATTAAAAAATTCCAAATGCAAAATTTTGAGAATTTTTGCCTCTGCCCTATTATATTCCCCACCTGGCTAGGTAGTCCCACAGGGCTGTTTTTGAAGCAGTAAAGTTATGTTCCTGCTGTAAAGTCCTTCTGGAGAAGCTTTTCATTCAACTGATGAAAGACCGACCCCTCCACTCTGCTACTTGCACTATATAACTCAAGTCAGCCAATTGGAATATCCTGCTGACTGCTATGTGGCTCTTTTTGTTCACTGTCTTATATTTCTCCTGTAAGTCTTGAGGACCCCGAGTTCCTATACAAAAAACCAAGTCATCTCAGCTGGTTCATACAGTGAACAACATCCTCACTCTTTTCACTTGGAGGCAGAGCAGCTGCTTTCACCTGAATATTTAGCCAAACTTCGTCTACATTTGTCTACCCTTTGCATAGCCTTCCTTCCCCATTTCCCCGCCTGCACAAGCAAGGAGTTCTAAGATCACAGGAATGAGTACTCTAACAACAAGTTGCACTGGTGTGGAAATTAAATTTCCTTAAATCTCCTCCAGCAAGCTATACCTTGGCTTTTGCAGGATATTTATAGATAAGATGATACAAAGAGATACTATGCTTGGATATGAGGTACAAGTTGGTCCAAATCAAGGATGAACAGGTTTTCTTTGGGGAAACAAAACAATTTCACACTCTATTTCTTTGTTTTCTTACAGAGGGAGGAAAATCGCAGGCTGTAACCAGACTGGGAGGGGAGAGACCTTCCGAAGGGTGCATATTTGTAGCCAAAGATTTTTCTGGTCTGCCAGGTGAGCAATGGAAAGTATTTCCCAAACTTTCAGTTTCTCTCTGGGCAAGCAACCACAGCATACAATTCTAACATCTGAAACTCCATCTTACAACCAGGAAAGATTTTGACCTTGTGCCTGTGTCTTGAGGGTTGCTGCATTGCTCTAAGCAACACTTTCTTCTAATTTCCAGCCTATATTTATTCATGGACCTCTTACATCTGTTTCCTCTTGCACCAGCATTGTCCTCTACCTTAAATATCTCTTCTCCTTTGTAAAGTTTACTTCCCTAATGTATTTATAGATAGCAATCATATCCCATTCTCAGTCTTCTCTCTGTTCATCATTATAATGCCAAGTATTATATGTCATAAGCATTTTTTATGTCTGAAGTTTTGCACAGACTTTACGAGTTTCTCCTCACCGAGAAGATGGGCAGATAAGCGATATGAGAGTTTTCATTTTGTCATTTTTGGCTTTTTGTGTCTGTGTGTGATGAGATCATTCAGGCAGAAAGCTGAAGCTGTCACACTGCAGAGAAGCATCACATTACAGCCAGAAGAAGAGTCAGAATTCACAAGCACCAAAGAGCATCCAAGGAAACAGCCTGAGCCAAGGCCTGTTTCAGCTTGGTTTTGCTTTATATTAGTTTACCCTTCTCCTAAACATAAGTGTTTCATAATAGTGTGTAATCTTACCCATTGAGGAAGCCATATTTTAGTAGGAACAATGTTATTCAATTTGCTAGTAACACATAAGGGAAAATAAACTTACAATCCATATTCTTTCTGTATGACATTTCAATGCTCTGGCTGTACTATATCTCACAGGTTGGAGGGTCACAGCTGAACATGCTTTGTTCTGAAAATCTTGGAGGATCTTATGTTTACAAAACTTTAAATAGCACGATGATGGCCCCACATCTCCAAGATCAGAGGAAAATATCTGGAGATACTGAAAGAATATATATTAAAAAGTAATGAAGAAATAATATGTCTGATTTCTTCCAAGAAAATCTTGCCAACAGCACAAAGCCAACTTGAAAATCTAGAAGGGTCTCTGGCTAGTTTTCAGATACATAGCAGGGATCGTGTAAATCTCTTGTGCTCAAAGAGCTGAAAAAAAGAAAGCAAAGAATCAGATCTTAGACACACAAAAGACAAAAGCTGAGCTTTCCTTTTCAAAAGTTATCCAATTCATGTAAATACAACCGAGCAAGTTTTCATTCAATAAGAGACCAAGCAAAATCAAAGTGCTAGATATCAATTCCTCAATAAAAGGGAATTTAAAGTATCTGGGTATCCTTGTATCTGATTAAAAGAAAGAAAGAAAAAAAAGACAAATTAAATCAATGGCTAAGCATCTCTCTTCTAATGAAGTCGCATTTCACACTCCAGATGATTTCAAATAAGCAAGTTTCCTCATGACAGCTGCAAAGCTGCACAAAAAGTTGGCTATATCAGCACAAATCTGATCACCACTACTGTAGATGCATTAATGCTTTCTCCTTCCTCTTCTTCAGTGATTAAAGTTGGTGCGAGAAGAGAGAGACAGGTTCTAAGTTGGAAAAGATGCAATATTCTTAACATATATTATACCATCCTTTTAAAAGCAAAGATTGCTGTCTCACTTGAGATTTGCACCTATGCTGGGCCCCACCAGGACAGCGGCTTCCACAATTACAAGTGAACCCAAAGTGACTGCTGAATGCCAGAATATGCTAATTGCTTCTAAATCAAGAGCAAGCACACAGCAGTGGGTCTTCCTCCCTGCTTTGTTCCTCATTCCCTGGAGCACCCCAGGACACTCAACTCACCCCCTGCAGCCAGGACTGACCATCCTCAAAAGTCCCTTTTTCCCAAGCAGAGCAAAGCAGCCTAAAGGTAAAGCTAAGGACCACACATACAGCATGTTGTCCTTCTCAATGGGGAGTGTGAGAGAAAGTGTCACAAATCAGTAATTAGCTAAATACATGTTGTAGCAGCAGACTCTTACTCAAACCCAACCAAGAAAATCCCTAAAGCAGGCCAAAAAGTAAATCCTGTTGTCAACAGAAGGACCTTCTAATATCTGAAGGGGGCCTACAAGAATGCCAGAGAGGGACTCTTCATCACGGACTGTAGCGGTAAGACAAACCGTAATGGGCTTAAACTTAAACAGTGGAAGTTCATATTAAATATAAGGAAGAAGTTCTTTACTGCAAGGATGGTGAGGCACTGGAATATTCAGAGGTTTAAAATATCAGACCTACACAAAAAGTGAGTGACATTATGTCAGTAATTGGAGGGATATGTAAAGGATAAAACATAAACTGCCATAACACAAATGGAAAGTGTTCAAAGGCAAAATAATGTACAGTAAACCTTTTTCAGCTTGATACATAAATAGTAAAGAAAATAGCAAGGTCATTAGAGGGTAAAGATGGGATCAATATTAAACATAATTTTGCTCTTCAGCTCTTCAGCATATTTTCACTAAAGGTGACAGTACAGAATACTCAGATGATGGAGAATAAAGGCATGAAAGTAGGGTCACCATAAAACAGAGGCTAAAGTGAGGTGGCATGGAAAGTCAAAGGACCTTAATTCATGCAACTGATGTGTCCAAATCACATTAATCAAAAAACTCCAGGGTAACAGTCACATGAATTATGTTGTGATAGCAATAGCAAATATTCTACCTGCACTTACAAAACAGTAAAAATAACAGTAGTAAAAAATTCCAGTGACATACCTGAATCAATTTTGAAAGAAGCAATAATCAAAAATACAGAAGTAAGGGAAATGGTAAAATAAAATTCAAATAGATTAATCTGAGATTTGCTTTCTACAGTATATTTGGGCTTTAGAAGAACATCTGTTATAATACTGCATGAGAAATGACCTAACAATGTGACAATCTGGGCTACTTAGCAAGTAGCTGAAGGGAGGTAACTACGGGTATTCTCAATGACTGATTTCAAACAATCTTACTCAGCAGTATTTATGTTAGTGGACTCAGCAAAAAAACATATGGAGGCGGTTAAGTAATATGCTGGTAAGACAAAGCTTGAGAACATTTGCCACACAGTAAAAAACTGGTAATTAACAGGAGGTTGGAGAAAGAGATGAAATACTGCAGTGGAGGGCAGTAGTAGTAAGATATGGGTGGGAAATGCAGGCAGAAGATGAAAGGGCGTCAGTTTGAGGAGAAAGAAAACATGAATCAGCTATCTTATAACAAGTGATACTAAGCAAAGGTAATTGCACAAGACATGGGGCATCAGGAACTGCTCAAATGTCCTTTGAAGCCTTATGGGCAACTTTGGTGATCCATATTCAAAAAAATGAGGAATTTAAGATATTTAAACTGAAGCAGGTGCACAAAACAACTTCTAGGATGATCAGGGAAATAAAAAACTTATCTGAGGAGAAGTTGAGAGAATATAATTGTTCCCTATAAATATATCAAAGAGGTAAACATCAGGGAAGAAGAAGAGCTATTTAAACTAAAGGCCAGCACTGGCACAAGAACAAAAAGGTAGAAGCTGCACATAAATAAGGTTAGGCTGGGAGCATGATTTCTAACCATCAGAGGAATGAAACTCTGGAGAAGCACTAAGGAGCAGGAAATCTAGCTATTTTACAGTGAAGCTTTATTGGTTTGTGGAAGTAACATATAAGGTGGCTGCCTGAGTCTGCAATGGGGTTTAATTCAATGAAACATAGAAATCCTTTCAATCCTGTATCTCATAAAAAATAGAGGGGTCTTTAGAGTAAGCAGAACATGTATGTATAAATCAGTTGTGCTCATCACAGAAGCATCTCTTCTAACATGCACAGTGTGGGGCACAAACAAGAATCTTCAGGACTCTTCTGTGATCATAAGACAAATATGAGAAAACTGTAATGTGGAACTTTCCTCTAATAATTGTCAAGACCACTGCACTACAAACTTTCCCATAACCTTTAGCAGCACATACACTGGTGACGCTAAACATACAGTCCAATGAATTCATCAAACTGCATCAAAAAGTGGCTATGCACGTGTGTTCTTTTAAATAATGAAAATAAAGTGAAAAAAAAAAAAAAAAGTAGGAAATATTTTGATAATCTCTTCAGGTTAAATCCTGCCATTCCTAATTCATGATTATGACCTGAACAAAAATCTGCAGAAACGGGACCTCTTGCATTACCTTTAAATTCACAAGCACTTCCAGGGGAAGCCATAGCATACACAAACATACTTTGCAGCATTTAAAATTGGTCAAGTCTAAAAGCCTAATCCATTACAAAATAGTTCTCTTTTTTTGTTGTTTTTTGGTTGGTTGTTTGTTTTTTTTGTCTCTTTACAGTCTGTTTTTCACCCTTTTTTATTTCTCAAACTACTTCATGAAAAACATTGCTTGAAATTAAATAAAATACTACAAAAGTTTCTGGTTAAATATCAAATAAAAGCTACTAAAATTTTAATTACTACAAATATTATAATTTATATTGTTTATATTTTATAAATTCTAAATAATTTATACAATTATTTTATTTGAATAATATTTTTATAACATTTGACGAAATAGTCCATTAAATTTGCAGTGAAATGCAAACTGAAATGCAAACACTGGAAGTAATAAATTTTGGAAAAGTTAACAGCTTATTAGTTGTCAGATGACTTTTTTGACAAAAGTTATATTTTAGTGAGAATTTAGCAATACCTGACATACGTTATCTACTAAGCACTTTATGAAGGACAATAGCTTTCAGCTCTATACTACATTACAAATGGAGACATGGGGAAAGGAAAATAATTTGCCTGAAGGGAAAATAAGAGTATTAATAAAGCACAAGACCTCAAACTTCCTGTCTTCACATCCCATCTCTTTTTAACAAATACTTTATTTCTGAAAGCACACATGAAAATATATAAAAAAAAGTAAAATAATTTTTCTACTTATGCAAAAGAGTGATATATTTTGCAAAATTATGTATCTTTTGAAAGTTCGTTTTGCTGAAGAATAAACTCCATTATCCAAAGACTGACATAGATCTTCTTATGACTGTGAGAAATGCTATGAAATTAAGTTTCACTTTGAGATAAAACTCAAGCAAACCACAAAATTCACAATGAAAATATCTGCACAGCAGGTCTGCACAAGGGTTCAGAAATTACAAGAATTCTAGTCAAGTCCTGCATTAAAAGGTAAAATTTACTCCAGGGAAAAGGATGACACAAGGTCAATGAGTCACTTAAGTTCTCAAAATATAAACTAAGACTTAAATGGGAAGGAAGCTTCTGGCTGCCTGCACAGGGGACAAGTCTTTTACGGTAAAGGCTTGCACGATGTGCTGTTGCGTGAGCCCTCCACACTGGGGTGAGCTCAACATTGCATTCAGCCAAGATTGGCTCGGTTTCAGATAGGAATCAGCAGACAGCACACAGCTCTCCGCTGAAATTAGCTAAGGGATGTTCGAGACATCCTTCTGGGTGGTAGAAGATCCCAAAGTATCAGAAAGTCTCGTGAATTTGTGGCTTATAACTAAACTTGCATCCATAGTTGATGAGAGTCCTAATAGTTATTTAGTACGGTTTCTTTATTGCTGCTTGTACGGTTAAATGAATAAATAAACAAATAAATGAAGAAATAAATAAATCAATAAATCTCAACAGGCCAGTAGTAGGACCTTGGATTTAAGGGAGCTTTAATGCTATAGCACTTGTCAACAGTGTGTTGTTTCCTTTAAATGCTGCCATAAAACAGAAAAGGAAATTAAGCTATCAAACAATTATTCTCCCATGTGTTACAGCCAGTACACAAGGAAGGGAAACCTTTTACTTAGGGGACTGAGGCAGGAGTCTGGAGACCTGAGGATGTCTATAATAGAGGGGATCACATGGAGTCAATTTACTCATGCCCTTAGCAGTCAGGAAGGTGGTACCTCCAGTACATAAACTAGAGCTGTGTTAGCACAATGGCAGGCTCAAGTTTAAAAGCCCTTGAAGGAATAACTAGGGTCTTTGGCTCTCACAGGTCAAATTTTCCAACAATCAGGGGAACATTATGAGTGAGGATGAATGTTACATTAATGTGTCTTACAAGTCTAAGAGAGGTTTCTTCTATAAGCAAACATACTGATGGTGGCACAGACATTTTTACTCATGGATGTCCACACAAAAATGTAGATAAATGATCAGGTAATTTCTCCTGTTCCTCCAAAAATTCTCCCCAACAGTAACAAAGAACACATGCTTGATATACCCAGAACATAGCTAGAAACAGCAAGTTTTATAGGACTAATTTCCAGGTGCAAATAGAATTCTGTGGATTTGGATGTTTAACTGCAAGAATTATAGTTTTTGTTTGCTTGTTTTTTTCCTTTTTGTCCCTAAAAACTATAAGCTGAGATCTGAAGAAAATACAAACCCTGTTAAACTCCAGTAAGAAAGACCAGTATCGATCTGCCTCTGCGGTTATTCTTGGGAAGAAATTCCTCTTACGAAACTTTCTGGTGACACAGAGCAGCTTGTGTTCTCACCTTCTGCACAAGCATCCAGGAACAGGCATGAGAGAGAAAGTTAAGCAAAGCATTTCAGCCTCAGACTTTTCTTGCTTTGCTGAGTTTCAACCACAGAATTAATGTTGTTTGTAGTAGCTTTTGTGTGCCTTAATAGTCTAAAGGCTCCAGCCACTAGGAGTATGTCAAATACACACAAAACCTTTCAAATCCAGATCTCCGCAGACCAAAAAAATCCAACTTAATTCAAAATGTTAATATTTCTCTATAATTCACTTTGCTGTACTTAACCTTGCCACTGATGTAGCCATAAAAAGATGCATATATAAGGTGCTGCAAAATGGACTTTCAGAAATTAAGTCACTTAACAAAAGAAACCCTAGACAAGTACTTTACATTACATTTATTACTTAGTTGGCTAATTAAAACAGATAATAAATATGTTCAGATGAAAGGAATCCCATATGATTTCTTGTCTCAATTCAGTGACTTCTATTATTTCAGTGCTCTAAAGCAAAATTGTATTTATCACAACTAATTATCCAGATAATTCCTTCAAATGGTCCTTTCATTTAATTATTTTGTAACTCAGGGTCTTCTGTAACTAACAAGAAGAAGCGAGCTCAAGAAACAGACAATAACAAGCATTCCACATTATCACAGCAGCTCAGCTATAAGACTTTGATAAGGAAACATTGTGTTTTATAACTGGATGCCTCAAAAAGAGGTCCACTGTGCAAGCATTTTGAAGTAGTTTGCATGTTTGTTTCAGTATGCCCTAATCATTGATTTTACTGGCAGTTGCTTTTTTCTATTTGATGCTGTGTTCTCTGCTTATCCTGACCCACAAATTTTTCTGCATAGATCAGATAGATTTATAGACCTTGCACACTGTGCAGGGCACAAAACACTACATAAACAACATTTTAGTCTGAGTAATGGGTTTGTGCACCACATTAAAAACATCTTGCTTGGCTCCTGCTTCTGTTACCTTATTCCCTCTCTTTATGTAAACTAATCTCACCCATCGTATCACATTTGTCTCAGGGTGACTATTTTCTTTACTCATTCTCTTCTACCTGCTTTAATTCTCACTTGCCTTCCTCTCATAATGCACTGGGAGGTCTGTGCTGCCGCTGGCCTCACCTGCTGCACTATTGCAACTGCCAGGGGATGCAGACACAATGCTACTCAAAACATGGGGAGAAGCCACATCCCAGGTCAAGGCTCCAGAGAGAGAAGTGAAGCAGCACACATTAACCAGCAGGAAATGCACAGGCTTCTCAGCTGACACAGAGCAGAGAAGATGGGATGGAGATAATGGTGAAGACTTCAGGCCACATGGAGCAAGCACAGATGCACAAAACCCCTCAAGGCACTGCCAGAGTGAGGCCAGATGGCAAACCACTGCCAAAATGCTACAGGGTGGTCATAGGGCACATAAAACCTGCCACCACAGTATCCAGCAACAGTCACAAAAATGAGTCTGGAAACTTCTACAGACATTAACTCTGTCACTTTGCATCCCTCACAGTACTCCAAAACAGCAGTTTTGCCCTACTCTCATTTATGCCCTGAAGTAGAGAGGCTCATAATCAGTTTTCAGTCTGACTTGCAGCACAAGGTTAAATCCTTCTCAGCCACAGGAGATATTCTAGATTTGTACAAGTACAGACAAGAGTCAAGATTTACCTTTCTTACTGAAATTTAATGTATCAAGTGATTTCATCAGCCTAGAACATCCTAATTGCAACCTGAAGCCCATATGTTTACTTGAAAGTCTCCTGGGATACTGCTGGCTCAAACAGTAGAGATCACCTCCCATCCTTGCATATGCAACCATGGCTTCGTGATGATTTTACCTTTCTCTTGCAAGAGATCAAGACCAAACAGAGAGTAAATTAACTCTGTCAATGCTATTCCAGTATCCTGCATGCTGCACCACCACCTTACACTTAAAATCAATGGCACAAAAGGCTGCCATCAGGAGCAGAGCTGGTGTACCCCAGGGGATCTGCTGTGAAAATCCAGCACTAGTCAATTAAATACTATTAGTTCATGGCTTCAGTTTACAGCAACAGTGCTGCTTATACAAAACCAAAAGCTTCCACATTGCTTTGTGCTCTGCAGTAAAACACATTGATAGCAGGGGGTGAGGGCTGATAGCCTTATGGAAATAGGACAAAGTTGTGCAGAACAGAAAAGTTACTGTCAAGCTCACAAGAGCAGAGGCATCATTAAAGAGGATATTTTTGATGACTTTATAGTGGAGAATGGGCGCTTTGATTGCTTTCTGCTTTTCACAGGTTTTTTTTAAGGAAAGTTACTTTCCTTAAGGTGCTAGGAAATAGTTACTTGCAAAGCAGGTGAGTGTAATACCTAAGTCAGAGAGAGCACAGTGACCTGATGGTATTAATATGCCTTTTGCTGGACCGCATTTCTGGTGAATATTTTCAGGTACAAAGTGTCATTGTGTCAAGTACAATAGCACCTTGCTGGTAAACTGTGCTCCCCCCCCGTGCAAGATCCTTTGTGGGCCACGAGCCATATTCCCTTGTTCTTCCTACAAGAACTCCTGCAGGCTGCTGAAAAGGGGAGTGAAACCTGCGGTAAGATGAGAGACATCCTTCAGGGAAAGGCAAGTGGTTTGTTCATCCATATCCTCCTAGCAAGTACACCTGACAGGACAGAAAAAAAGTCCCACCAGCAAACTGATCCTTGATCAACACTGTTCCAGGCTGCGGCTACTTCCAAAAAGGGCAGAGATCACCTGTATCTCAGGCTACCAACACAGCCAGCATCTTCTCCTGCATGGCATCAAAGACATTGCAGGAGCTATGATAACTGTCAGCACTGAATTGCCATCCTCTCTTCTTTTGTTATAGCCACAAAGGAGAGAAAAGCAAGTTGCTAACAAGACGGCCTATGTCAAGTGAAGACTCTAAGGAGCCAGGAACCAAGCACCACTGTTCTGTGAGATGCTATCACCTCTCCACTGCCCAGGTAAAAGACATGTTAAAGTGCAGCTGAGATACCTGAAATACTGGTGCGTATCTCCTCTAGGGAACAAGCTGTCCAAGAAGAGGCAGAGGAATGCCCCAATTCTATCTGCATTTAGGAAATGGATCAGTGGACAGGAGGAATGGAAAATGAGGAGGGAAAACACAAAACTGCAACCTATGGCCCAAGTCTTCATCCCACCACAATGAGACACAGCATTACAGAGGCTAATAAAGCCTTCAGCAGGGATGGTTAGCTGGGTGTCTCGGCTTCCTCACCGCTCACCAGAGTCCCACACCGCTGAGCAAAGAGGTGCAGCTCTCAGCCTCGCCTGCAGCATGAGCCAGTGCCTGCTGCTGGCTCCATGCATTACCTGCACTCCCTCAGCACCGCAGCTTCCACTTAAAGGGAAAGGGGAAACATTCAGTACCATAACCTTAATTAAGATTAAAAATTGAAGCTCAAGTCAGACAAGAAACAGTCCTTGCTTATTGTCTTTGAATAAAATTCAGTGCCAAACAATTCTGCACAGAAGACAATTAAAGGGCAAACTGAAAGATATAAATATTTCACCTTTGAATCAAGGCTCTCACAAATGTTCTATGTACGCTACTGTATTATGTGTTTTCCACACACCTAAATACCATTGTAAAAGCATAGCATACAACAAATTCTCTACTGTGAGGGCAGTGAGGCACTGGAATGGGTTGCCCAGGGAAGTTGTGAGTGCTCCATCCCTGGCGGTGTTCAAGGCCAGGTTGGACGAAGCCTTGGGTGGCATGGTTTAGTGTG